>CATIWF010168777.1:0-22353 GCA_949630135.1 Balakata baccata
ATTATCATGATCCCATCATGATTTCCTTCATGCTATGTTTCATATCATGGACTTTCATTAATTAGTTTAAGATCTATATCAATTCATATGCAAATGAATACTAATATAATGAAAGAATGCCTTTATGAATGTGTACACTAAGTACTTAAGGCGATTGCCTTTTGTGCACATCTCTAACACTTGTAACTTTGTATGCTGAATGGATGGACTTATCCAATATATCAAAAACCAAATTACCGTCTTAAGACAAATGAGAGGTTTATAAGTTATGGATTCAATAGAAGAAATAGTATTTTATGGGACTTGAGGCTGAGAATGTCCTTACTGTCTTAGTTCCTTTCTTACTATCGAGAATATGAATATAAAAGAAATTCTCTGCAGAAAGATTGAAAGAATATAGATATACCATTATATGAAGAATATGAAAAATATAAAGAATTGCAATTTTCTTATTCATTCCACTCCATAATCTCATCAGCAGCTTGAGCATCCACCATCACAAAAGCGGGAGCAGTAGCATTCATAATAGTAGCAATTGGTTCAGCCTTTTCCTTTTGAGAAACAACTGGAACTTGCCAAACTATTTCATTGTTATCACCAACAACACGCTGTTTTTTACCCTTTTTAGTCTTTGGATTGCCTTTGGATCTCACATTAGAGTTAATATGTGCTTCTTTGCTCTTAATTGGAAGGCCATTATCATTTCCATCTGCTGCTTCAAATAAAGGATTGGCAACTGGTTCCATCTCATCCTTGTTTGCTAATACAGCAAACCGAGAGCTTGCACTACCTCTTTGAACATAGGCATTTTGCCGACCCTTAGGATTTTTCCCCTCTGATTTGTCATTTGATTTCTTGTATGTATTGAAGCTTTTTTATTCAGTTTCTGAACCAACATCTAGGGACCAAACACTGTTCTCCTGAGCAGCCTATCTCTTCCATAACCTCTTTTTATTTGCAAAGTAGTATACTATTAACTAAACCTGCTTCCTCTAAATCCTTGGTATCACCAACCTTTTTGCAAGATATATTTGTATGGCCTACTAACCCATAATTAAAACAAAGTTAAGAAAGACCCTCATATTGAATCTGATACATTCTAACCCTCATATTGAATTTGATACATTCTATCTCTAAATTTGAAGAAAGGTTTCAGTGGTTTAATAATAACAAGTTCAACAGCAATCCGAGCAAATTTGCCCCTAGATGAGCTTGAGGTATTATAATCCACCTTTACTAACCTACCTAGCTTATTGCCAATGGCCCTTGACACTTTTTTGTGATAAAGATGGATAGGTAAACCTGGAATTTTGATCCAAGAGACAATATTAGTAATACAATCGCTATCTATAGAGAAATCCGAGTGACCTTCCTATAGACATCTAAGGGCCATCAAGGAGTGCTTGATTGTAGTCATGCACTAGCTCAAATTGAACTAAGAAGAAATTATTTTCCAAATCAATGACTTTGTATGCTCCCTTCGGCTTCCATAAAAATGCAATCTTCTTTGAGTCTTTCATAGTTAATGTCCCAACCCAGTAATCTCATAACAAACCGTATTTTTCCATCAATCAACAATCTGCGATTCAAAATCCTTTGAGAAATTTAACACAAAGGAGAAATCTTTATTAGTGAAGAACACAACTTGATCCTCTTCTATCTCATTGTCGCTTGTTGCAGAGTGGTCCATAAAATCATTGGGTTCGTTTCTAAATAATGCCTCTTTATACGAAGCTGAATAAAAGACATCAGGTGTAGTCGAGACCTCCTTGGGGCAATCTTCAGTTGCTGCTATGCAGGCTTTCTTCCTCACTCGATCATCTGGCGGTGATAGAGGAGGGATTTTCTGGAGATCATCTGCGGTGGTTAAGTCGGCTAGGGCTTCTTGGCTTTTTTTGCAAGACATCATTTTTTAGGAACATCTTTTGTTAGTTTTAGTAGCTAATCATTTTGTTAGTAGCAAGTTAGTGACATGTTCTTTTACTATTGGCTAGGATATTGTATATAAGTAGAAAATAATTATTATTTTTGCTTAACGAGAATTATTATCTTTTCCATTCTTCTTTCTCTGCTAAAGCAGAGTTAATCATTATAGCTTTTTACAATTTTTATAAAATGACTCTTCAAAATAAAGAATATAATTCAAATAAATAGTATTTTTTTTTTAATAAATGTGCAACTTTAGCTTTAGGAAAAAAATGCAATTTTCATTTACTAAACAAAATGGAGTACATAAAAAAAAATCAATGCTTAAAATGGCTAGAAAATTAAGCATTACAGAACAATGAGAGGCATTAGCTTGCAATATAGCTTCCCATGACATACTTATGTACACTTAAAAATGTAGCATTGACTACAAAATTTATTTTCATCTCTTCCTCTATCTGTCTCTTGGGCAGGGATGAGATACAGTTAATTAGTTACTTGTACTAATCACAACTATTATAGCAGTTAATTACGGTTCTTACCTACTAATCCCTCAATAATTATCTTCTTCTTGTACTCATCTCTGTATATTAACTGAGATCTAAGTCTACTTTTTAGTAATTTCTTCCCTGAATTCTAATTTGGCGCGAAGAAAAGCCATGTGGATGTGCATAAGATAGCAAGTATCTTATCCCATATGACCAAAACCAAGAGAGCTACAATAATCCCACATAATGATGAATATATTTAAGGAAAAATGAATTTTCCACATCGATTACAATATTTTCCATAAAATATTAGAATTTTTAACTGTCATAATTACTCTTCAATGACTCTCAATTTTCACACAACTATTACTTTCCTTTCCATCAAGTTTTAATGAATGAGAGTTTGAAATACTTATATTGAGAATCTCTATAAAATCAATTATATAGAAAAAGCATGTAAAAAAAAGAACCACATGAACCATTTCTTCTTTTTTTAGTATACGGATTTTATATGTGATATCTAATGTGAGAATTTTAACTTAATTAACAATTAGTTTTAAGTCAAAAAAAAATTTCACATAACTATTACTTTCCCTTCCATCAAGTTTTAATGAAGGAGAATTTGAAATACTTATATTAAGAATCTCTATAAAATTAATTATATAGAAAAAGCATGTACAAAAAAACCCACATGAACCAATTTTTCTTTTTTTATTGTATAGATTTTATATGTGATATCTATGTGAGAATTTTATCTTAATTAACAATTAGTTTTAAGTCAAAAAAAAAACAATTAGTTTGTATATGTAAAATATATGCAACTAATATGTAGAGATGTATATATAAATTTTATATGTAATAAGTATATGAATTTTATATGAAACATCTATGTGAAAATCTTAATTTGAAATTAACAATTAGTTTTAAAAAAACAAAATAAAATGTATATGTGAAATATATGTATGTGTAGAGATATATGTAGATTTTATATGTCATAAGTATATGAATTTTATATATAACATATATGAGAGAATCTTGACTTAATAATTAATTTAAAAAATAAAAATATTAATTTAAGGTCTTTTTTTAATTTCAATTCAATTCAACTTTCAACCCATGAAAAGAGATGATTGAAGAAAATTTAATTAGATAAAGTTTTAACTGCAATAAAACTATCATTTAAAGTAAAAAAATAAAATTACTATATATTTTTAGAAAAAGCATAAAAAATAGGAGTGTGAAAAAGTCTTTTAGTGATAATGAAATATGTAGTATACTTTTCACAAACTTATTTGGGTACACGGTGATAAACGCTTCAAAGATCCTTTGAGAACAAAATGGAAGGCCTGATTTTCCCATTCATTTTGTTGACTGGAGTTGACTTTGACTCTGAATTAACTTTTGAACGAAAATCTTTTTTTACACTAATTTAATGATAGATATACATATTATATTTATATTAATTAATCAAAATAAAATAATTAGATATATATTACTATTTAATTAGATTAGTTTATACTGTTTCTATCTAAAAAAAATTTTCCTTTGAGCAACAAAACCACAGATCATGAAGTGTGAAAAAAAAAAAAAGAAAAGAAAAGGACAATAGAGAACGAAATTACTAAAGGAATATAATAAGAGTTAAGTCTCCTGTAGTTTCCTCTTTCTCTCGTTCTCCTTTCCTCTACCCAATAAAACAACATTGGAACATTGGAATATATATATATATATATATATATAAGATCCTAGCTTACAAGACAAATTCATGCAAAAGAAGAGTGCATTAAAGAAGAGACATGATTTCCTGTTGATTTCCAACAAAAGTCTCTTGACAGGGAGGAACGTAATGAAGTCTCAGATCATCCTAAAAAGATGGGCAAAAAAGGAATCAGAATTTGGTGCTGACTTCAGTAAGCAAAGGAACAATGTGAACAGATATGTTGATTCTTGGTGCTTAATATAATATTCCAAATATACTGAGATTTGGTAGCAGCAGAAATCTCTAAACATTCTAATTGTAAGCATCCACTGATGGTCAGACACTTTAATGGGAGTTTTGAACCACAAATCCTTAATCTCTTCAAACGGGATGAGGTTTCAACAAACAATGTTTCAGGCGGACTTCGACATAGAAACTGTCCAGTAACTTCCTCGGATGTTTTGGGCAGCAAAGGTTCATATGCTTATTGGGATATGGAAATGTATTTTGTGCTTGTGTTGAAATATATTACTGAAATCAACAGTGGACTCCCATTCACTTGATGATGAATTTTTTAAAATATATATAGTAATATATAAATTACTATCATTTTTTAAGATTTATATATTGAAATTCTATTTATACGCTCCCTTTTGCCTCCCAACTAAAGAGTCTTAAATCAATGCTGATAACAAGAAAGATAATTTTATTTTATAAAGTAAAACAGGTTTGAATATTGTACATGAAGTTTGTAGAAAGATAAGAATGTAATCAAATGGCAAAAACCAGTACATATAGAAGGTATACTTATAGTTTAAACTTGAGTAATTATTGAAATTCCAATTGATGGAATCAATTTCAATTATCATCAAATATATTTACTGAAGCTAAGACATCGACGGAAATTAAATTCAGCAGCTTATCATCAACTAAATAGTTTGATCAACTTTTCCAAGAATCCAGCCAAACTAAAATACCAGAAAGTTCAGCTAACTGTATATTTTTTGGTCCTCAAAGCAAACCTATTATTTAGCAAACTGGAATGTAGAAAGCTAAAACACAAAATAAAAACAGAGCCAAAGCTAGCTCTATGCTTCTTCAGTTGGGTGGTGGAAAGAAAATCTCATCCGAAGTCCGCTTCGATCGGAAAAGCTTCTCCACTTCAGAAGGGACGTTGAAGGAAGCTTCAAGCACCTCAGGTGATAACGCCTTCCACACAGAAGTCCTTCCAGCCAGATGGGTGAAAATTGGGCTGCAAATTGAACCGAGAAAAATATTTGTATTGTTATAAACAAACACAACTCGTTTTAAATGCAAGAATAAAAGAACAAACAACTTACTTAGGAGTGGTAATGATAGAGAACCAATCCATGCCATCAGGATCACAAATCTTCGAAACAACATAGAATCTAGGAACAATGAACAAATTTCCAGCCTTAACAGTAGTTTCAAGAACTCTACGCCCATCAATACCCACAACCTGAACACGACCACTGCCTCGAACAATGTAAGTAACCTGCAAAGCAGAATCACAAGAAAACCCAGGAGAGCACATAGCACCTCCATCCAATCTAACAAGATCAGCACCGAGACCAACTTCAGCAACCAAAGGTAGGTTCTTGGTGTTCAAGACCACTACCCTTCCACCATTCTTAATATCAACATCTAATGGAGCTTCCTCACAGTTAAACACCATCCCATTTCTGTGCTCCTCCTTGGGAGTAGGCATTTGAAATGATTCAGCAAGCTTAACGATGCCTTTGCCTGATTGATTTCTGACAAGGGCATCCACAGTTTTCTCATCTACATCCCATGCTCGGCAGACGAATTCAGGGGAGAATCCAGTAAAAATGCTATTCGTTCCAGTAAGAAAGAAATCAGTAAATTCACCAGCTTTGTGGCCTTTTGAAGTATCACCCAGAAACAGAACAACTAATTCAGTGTCCTGTTTGTTATACCACCAAGAAACTACACCAAAAGGAAGGGCTATGGCATCTCCCTTCTTGATTGGGATTACTTTTTCTTCTTTTTCAGGCAGCACAATCCCGGCCACTCCATCTCCTGACAAATTTAACAGAATAACTCATTTAGCAGATTAAACTGATATTTAAGTTAAAGTCAAATCTAACATTGCACTGTTAAATAAAAAAATCAGAAAATTTATTCGATTATAGAATCAAAACCTACATGAACAAAATCCACCATCCTCGTTTATTGAACACAGTCTATTATCGATGTTACTTTGAAATATATGCTAATCGATCGAAGTCTCTTGCCTTTTTTTTTTTGGGGTGATGAAAGGCTCTTGCATTTATCTTCTTTTGAAGATCCAAATACCACAAAGAGACAATCATTTTTTTTAAAATAAAAAAACCCAGTCAATCAATCAATAATGTACAGAAAAACCACATAACAAAAAAGATGTAACGATTAAACAATCAAATTAATATATAAAACAGAAAGCAAAAAACCCATCAAACGCTAAAAGATCAAACCCAAATTTAAGACCGAAAAGAAAAAAATGTTACCTTGAAGAACATAAGCAACCTTTGCAGAATCAGAGTAACGAGGAAGGGCAAGGCCATTCTTCTCAATAGCAAGCTTGGCTGCACCGATGTTCCCTTCCCGCAGCATTGCAAGCTCGGAAGGGCACCAGGCGAAATAGGAGCCACCATCTCCGCCATATAACTTCTTGGCCAATCTTGGAGACAGATCAAGTTCCATCTTTATATATTGAGATTTGATGATGGAGATTTTTTTATTGATAATGGTCTATGCTGTGATTGGGAAAGCAGAGCAAAGCAAAGCAAAGCGAGTATTTTAAAGGGTTTTAAAAGGCAATACAGATAAGACTAAACAACAGAAATCATATATATCCTCCTTGAACACGAGGTTACGATTATATACTGATTTATGGACTTCATACAGAATCGCAAGATGATAATCGTATCTTATTCTATCTGAGCGATTCCAAATGGAAAATATTTATAACTTTTTTAGAGATTTTCTATGAGAAGACAAGTTTTTATTGAACTATATAAATTTTGACGAATATAATTTTAAATTTAACGGGTTACACTCTATTAATATGATTAAAATAAAAAAATAGGTACCAAAAATATATTTTATCTATGCAATTAAAAATATATAAAAATTAACTATTTTAATATTAAATTATATAAAATATTTAAATATATATTATAATATTTTAAATATAATATATTTTTAATATATTATGTTAATATTTTTCTAATTATATTAATATTTATATCTATTCATATATAATTATATGTATATATATATTTAGATAATTGTATCTAATCATTTTATATTATATAAATATGATACAAAATAAAATACTATATAAATTATCAACTGTATAGTGCAAAAATACTATTACGGAGAAATTTTATTGACTATATTTTAATTATATAAATTTATAACAATTTAATTTTTTATTATATAAAATTATTTTAATTTTTATTTTATAACTAAAATAACTTTTAAAATACTAATTTATGGTAACGAAATTCACTCTACTGTTGCTGCTGGGACACTATGTCATGGTATAATGAGTGCAGATTTATATTAATATAATAATTAAGACTTGACAATCGGATTGGAGGGTTTGGAGTCCCGCCTAAGTTCGGGTCATAGTATTTGTAAGTTCTTATCGGGTTTGACTTAGGTTGAAGTCACACCAGTCCTTAAACTTAGAAATTTTTATTATTTTACTGATTAGAAAAATAAGAAATAAAATAAGTCATGTGATTAAAATTATATACTTCTATTTACCAAAAAAATTATATACTTTCAGAAAAAAAATTAAAATATAAATTTTTGGTATAATAATAATAAATTATGTGATCAAAAGTTCAAAATTATATAATTTTTTATAAAATACGTAGTTGTTTTGAGGAAAATTAAAGTTAAAAGTTTATATTCTTATGCTAATTAAAAAAAAGTAATAAGATAAGTCAAGTGTTAAAAACAATGTAATTTTGGATAAGGCTACATAATTCAGAGAAAATTAAATCTATGAATTTTTATTTTTTTACTAATTAAAATAATAAATAATAATAATTCATATGATCTAAAGATAACTATATATTTTAAGATAAAATTACATAGTTTTACCGCTAATGCTTTTTGTTTGATTAAGGAATGCTAATACACATAGACCATGTTTGATTCATAGAATGAAATAGGTATAGAATAAAATATTAATTTCTACATATTAATATAATATTAATTTCTAAATATTTGTTATTTCATGCTTTGTTAGTAAGTTTAGATTCCTATATAAAAATTATTGTTAAATATGGTATTATATTAACATGTATGTTGTACTAGTGATGGTGGTTGTGCGGTGGACAGTAGAAGTGGTGGAAACCAGTGGCATATCTAGAAATTTTTTAATGGAATAGTAAATTTATAAAATTAAAAAATTATAAATAAAATTTATCATAATCTATAGAATTTTAAATTACAATTTATTAATACAAGAAAAAATGTTCATGATGAGTTCTCATATTTTAAAAATAATTTATAATATTTTCATCACTAACATTTAAAAATAAATTATTTTATACAAAATTTGCTAAATAATCATTCAATAACTGATATACTTTGGACTAAATAATAAACTAGATGTCTATTTTTATACTTTCTTCGTAAAAAAAAAAAAACTTTTGATATCACATCTTTCATTCTCTTCATTATGTAATTATAATTGACTTATTGAATTAGATTTCTTATTATTTTTCTTAAAAATTAGAAAAAACCTAAATTCAACTATTCAATCCTAGTATCTAATCAATCATATAAAAACTTATACATCAAAGTCTTCCATATTTACTAAATCAATTATAATTAAATAGAGATAATGGAATATAACAATAAATAAAATTTATCACAATACAAATATTAAAATTATAAACTAAAAACTACTAGATTATGAATTAGAATAAACAAAAAAAATTCCATACTTGAAATCTGATTGAAATAGGGATAAAAAATGAATATTATACCTGCAGATTTTCCAATTAAAAAGGTTAGAGAAACACGAAAATAGCAGTAAAAATAAGAGGGACGAAGCTATTTGAAACTGGAAAGTAAGCCGCCACTCTAGGGTTTATTTAACTTTTTATTCTGCTATGTGTCTTTTTATTTATTTATTTAGACAATTTACATTTGTTATTAATTTAAGAATTAACTTTCCACTTATTTTTTGGTTACAGCTTTACCACTTTTAAATGTGGCTTTTTTTTCCCCAAGATTTAGGTGGGAGACTTATAGTTTGGGGATGCAATTACAATAAAATACAGGTATGCAATTGCATATTTATATCTTATTATTATTATATACTAAAGAAAAGAACTAATTTTCCTTTGTTTTTAGAGTGTCAACTGCCACCTCATTCAATAATGTATATCTGCCTCTAGTGGTAGCAACAGTGGCAGTGATGGGTGAGTAGTGATAGGGTGAGTGGTGGTAGTAGTAGAGAGTAGAATGACGGTAAAATATGTTATTCAATCAAGTGTGAAATAATTATTTTTTAATTTATTATGGAATATATATTTACAAAATTAAGGAATAGCAATTCTATGGAATTGATATTCCTTATTTAAAATTTGAATCAAATCATAGAATAATTATTTTATTTCTTAACTATTTCATGAATCAAACATGACTCTAGTGTCAATACCTAATCAATTTTGTGATATATTTTTGTTGCTTTAAGCTAGTGCCTTTTGGCCTCTAATATCATCTTAAATCTTGTTTGTTTTCTCAATTCTCAAAGTTAGACAATGGTTGCTGAAGGGTGTTGGAGTTGTCCATTTCCCAGAAAATAAAAAAACAAAGTAATGTCCATCTCATGTCAAAGTCAAGGTGAAAATAAAACAGAGAAAAATGACTATGGCAGCAAAGGACTTAAGAAAATATTTGGGATTGTTATTGAATATTTAAAAATAGGTTTTTAATTTTTTTTATTTAATTGACTAATTTTTTTAATTTTTTATGAATTGTTTTTTTTAAATTTGTTTATAAAAAATATATATATTTATCTGCTTCTACCTAAAAACAATTTTTAAAATTAAAAATAGTAAAAAATACAAAATTTTTTTTTTTAAAACGCGCTTTTTCGAAATTCAACTCCAAACGGATCCTTGATTACGTTTTCCGTTTCTTAAGGTATTGAAATTCAAGGCTTTGCACTTGTTAGTGCCTTTACATACAATGATGTTGTTAGTATGTTTGAATCTTCACCTTTTTAGTTCATTTATCTGCTGAATATGTACAGTATTTTTGGTTCAGTTGTAAATCCATTGGTTGTCATTTCTGAAATCTACAGTGCGAATCTATTAGGCAATTACCCTGTGATAGAAATGGCAACAAATAAAGTACCCACAAAAATTATCTTACCAATTCGAACTATCAGAACATGTTCCAAATCCGTTTAAAAATTTAATGTTAATAATCATACACGTCCCAAATCCAATTACTAATACATTTTTAATACCCAAATCTGTTTAATTACTCGTTTATTACTCAAAATTTTAAACTAAAACAAAATTCAAACTAATTGAATAATTAAAATTTTTAAAAATATAAAAACAATCTATTATAAATTATTACAAAATCAAATAAAATTGATAAAATTTAATTCAACACATTTAAATTAAAATAATTCATCAAATTGTTCAAAAATAATATTAGAGCAATAAAATTGTATATTATTCATTATGATAAAAAAAAAAATTTATATTTCAATCTCAAAGTCTCATTACATTTGTAATTAATCAATCTTTAGAAATATAAAAATAATTAATTATATCATTATATTTATTAAATTTCAATAGAATATATATATATATATATCAGGTATCAGAGAGCCTCTACCCGTATCCCATCCAAACCCATAACAGGTTTAAAAATTAATATTCAAATTCATCCCAAAACCTTAATGGAATTACCATTAAGATTTAAACGAATACAAATATGTATGGATACTCGCAAAATCCGTACCATTTATCATCTCTATCCAGTAATATGTGGCTAGACATGGACATTATTCCAACAGAAAAGGAATATGCTTGCATGTTCATGAACCACAGCTAATCACTGATTTGTTTTACTTATAATAATAAAATTTTCTTCATAACCCAATATTATTTTTTCATTTCTTTATTGATAATTGATGGAGGTGGGAATGAGAATTCATTGTACTACAAATTAGGGAAAACATATATTACGAATGAGCCAAAAACAAAGCATTGAATTATAGAACAATTCACCCTTAACTACGTATTCTCGAAAAATATTTTATTTGTCACAAATTCTATAAAAAATGAACGGCTTTTCTGACGTGGAGGTGTGGCCTAAAGAAAGTAATTTTGTGCATCTTACCAATCAGCTGTCTATTTAAGGTGCTTGTCTGACATATCAAATACCTTGACCAAGTAGAAACGGACAGTTCGCCAATCTCCTAATAGCCAGGCAGTCCTCATGGAGCCATAAGCCCTCTAATAGTATAAGAGAACGAGTCTGCCCAATCAGCTTTAAATAGCAACGAACGCAAAGTCTGCATCACATCTTATTCTGGATCTAGTTTCCGTTGCCATCCCTAGACATGAGGAGAATGAAAACAACAAAACCTTTATTCAAAGTAATTTTAGACTCTGGGCAAACAAGTACTTAAAGAACTTGAGCAATATTAAAGTTAAGAATGCATGGAAAGTTTTTGCTAAGATCGTGTAATTTTTTTATTTTTTCACCCAACAAATCTTCATTTCGGATACGTTCTTAGATAGATTGAGTCTATCATATCATTTATATATTAATCCAACTACACAATGACATATATACATATTTATTAATTGTTGAATTCACATCAACCAATGTAAATAAAATATTTAAATGAGTTACATGTATACAAATTTATTAATTATTGTGTTCACATCAATCAATGTAAATAAAATAAGTAAATGTATCACTGTAGATGTGGTAAACTAAATCTACTAAAGAATTTCTCCTCTATTTTGTTCTCTGATCCAATTTCTGCTAAAGCTCTTCATCAGAGTTGTAATAATTTTGATACATGTGCAAGAAACTTTGTGCCTGATGCAAGCATTCAAATTTCTTTCAAGCTTTAATTGGTGACAAGAAGTCGAAATCCTAAGCACATGGAAACTATGCCACACATCACCTGAAGCACCAAAGTAGTTACCATCACAATGCAAACATTGCCATCAATGTTTACTTTCTGGCGTCTAACATACTCGAGCAATTGCTGCATGCACTCGGCAGGATGAACAGGGCACTATCCGGGGAGTGCTAGAAATTGGAACACTTCTCAACTTCCTGTTAAACCAACAAAACTCATTTTATGTTGGTACTAGCTGGCTGATGCCATAACAAACATAATTAAACCAATTGTTGACAAGACAAATTTAATTAAGTAGCAGAATTCCTCAAATAACATGGATATGTAAAATTTGAAATGAGTCAACTAATGTTGTAATTTTGCCAAATAATCAACTAAGTTAGCCGCACGAGTTTCAGATCCCAATTTGCGAACTGGTAAACAATCAAGCAAGAAATAATTTAACAGGACAAAACAAAAAACTGGACAAAAATAAAAAAGGATTTGTGAAAACAGGGATTTATTAAAATCAAAATTGGGAGTCAAAAAAAAACGATGACAACAATAACTGATCATAGTAGTTTTTTTCTTCAACAAAGTGACATTACTGAAAACGAATTAAATGAGCATAACTTTTTATGTTTCAATTATTAAGTGTATCACAAGTGACCAGCGGTGAAAAAAGAAAACTCAAGTAAGCAATAATGTAATAAAAGAAATATGATCATTTCTCTCAACCTTATAAGTTGCTACGATTGCTCGATATATTCGACAACCAAAATCAGCTGCCCTCACAAGCAAGAATTATTTTAACTCAAAGTTACACATGCACATCACATGGCATATAAAGAAGCAATTATATTATTAGTCAATTCTGAATTAATAGGTGTACCCAACAAACGGTTTCAGATATCTATGTATCAGATTGACCTATTTGCCTAACTAGCCTAACTAACGGAACGCACAATGTTTAAGAAACTCAAATTGGGCTATATCACTGTTAAGAGTTAATTTGGGAAATGTAAAAGCAAATTCAATTCAGAAAACCTGAATTGCAGCAGTATACTATCAAACAAATTTTAAAATGATCTTATCCCTCTGTCTCCCCATGTAACTTGATGATTATCGGTGGCAACACCCTAATTTTCTTTCACAAGTTTCGAGCATGCATCACAGCCAGGCTCCATGCACATCCGGGAAAAGAAAAAGAAAAAAGAAGATAACATCAAGAATCAAATAAGCTCACTTACGGAAATCCACTTCAAGAACAATAACAAATATTTAAAAAAATGGGATACTCAATCAGGCAGTGCAATGTATCAATTCCTGAAATTTTCGCTGTTAAAATAAAATAGGTGTCAATGTATTTATCCAGTTAAAAGATGACAAACAAAAAGGAAGAAATCACAATCAAGCATGTAATTTCCCCACCAGGTTGCTTCTTCACAACTTATTGCTACAAGACATCAAAGGTTACACCAGTGTGGAGTATGCAAGTCTTGCAAACTTGACAATGAAGGCCTATATTTTTAGTCATATCATTGCAGTCCATAAAAAAGCTATCACAATAAGTGCATAAAAAAATTTCACATAACATTATCGAACCATTTACATGTCTTATCATTCATGTGATGGAATGGAAAAGAATAAAAATTCAAAGAAAATGACTGGGCAGATAGTTGATCGTTTAAAATCTATAATGGAAATGCTTAAAGCAAACACTTCAGTATTTAATGTAGAACATCTGAAGTATAATATAACATATTTCTCATGAAAATCAGTGCTTATAACCTACATGCAAATCCTAAAGAGAAACTTCATAGCTGGAATATATCATCTATTGCATAAATGTCCGCGCTATAAACCATGTATACCTGTTGTTCAAGGAATTCTAACATACTCAACAAGAATGTTTGTACTCCTCCAAGGATAGTGTCTCATCACAAGAGACAGATGCACTGATGCAAGCTATCACTTTTCTAATTGTATCCAGCGTATAAATAACTACAATTTCCACATAGATCATATATCCTGGATACAATATTCAAAATGGGCCATAATTAAGAGCAATAGTTATGATGATAAGAAAAATAAAGAATATAGGCAGTACCAACAGCATCTTTAAAAGCACTTGAGTTCCAATGTGAGCAAGGGCACTTTTAATTCTTTTGTTTCCTTCAAAAGCATCAACATAGTGCAGAACATTTTCACCTTGCTCATAAGTTTCAACAAGCACTGCTGGGTGCACCAATGGATACACAGGCCTTGGGAATGACACATCCTTCCATTTGTGAAAATTATAGATGAAACGGCTCAATTGGGCTGCTTCTCTTGCAAGATCAACTTGAGACATCATAAAGACAGCAAACTGTTGTACGCTTTCATCTAATCTAGACCATTTTAATGTAGGCATGAACTTTGAAACTTTGGCTACAAAATTGATTACTACAAAATCCCTTCTAATTGCTTCAGCAACTCTCGGATGTCTAACTTTTACGGCCACTGCAACAGGTTCAATCTCATGACCAGGATATCTATATTTTAAAGTGGCTCGATGAACTTGAGCAACACTCCCAGATTCAATAGGTTCCTCTTCAAAGTTGGCAAAAATGTCTGAGATCTTACGTCCAAATAGGAATGGCAACGGGGCGGGTTTGGAGCGGAATTCCCCATCCCCCGACCCCGACCCCGCCCCGTTCCCCACTGGGAAAATTTTAGAGGTCTCCGTTCCCGACCCAAACGGGGATAGGGATCCCTGATCTCAATCCGAACCCGAATTTATTAAATTTTTTTATTTTATTTTCAAAATAAAAACATTTTTTTATTTTAATTAATGAGTTAATTATATATTTTTTAAATAAAATAAAATATTTTCACTTTAAATAAATATCTAATTTTTATTTTATTATTTTTAAAAATTACTAATTATATTAAAATATAAATAATTGATATATATATAAATATAAAAACAAAAAAAAAATAATTGTTTGGGGCGGAGTACATATACACCGTCTCCAACATACAAAAATTCGGGGTTAGAGTACAAAAATAACAAGAAAATCCGCCCTGTTCGGGGTGGGAGCAGGGTAAGACACTGTGGATGTGAGTCCAATTGCCATCCCTCTTTCAACAGTAACCTTACTATAGGCAAAACTATGTGTTGGTGCTTTAGCATGAAGTCTTGCAAGTTCAAGGCACAGATCTTGGGGAAAAAGATCTGGTCTTGTTGCAGCCCATTGGCCCCACATAATAAATGCAGGCCCCGCTTTTTCAAGTGTAAGATGAACAAGATGAAGCCAGGTTTTCCTGAAGTTATTGCTGAGAGAATCTGCCAATGGAGCCAAAGCTATGCAGGGAAAGAACAAGACTGCCAAATAAAAAGCTCTAAGTAACAAAATTATACCCTCAAGAAGTGGCAGCACCAATGCAGTTATAAAATGTGGCCATCTTGCACTTGAGTGCACATACTATCCTTTGTCATTAAGATTTCTGCTTCTGCCAAAGTTCGCCGAGTCCAAGCAAGCTCTCCGACTATGAAGGCAATAACACCAGGAGCCACCAAATTTGATTTTGTCAATGCCAGGGTCACCATACAGGCTATCCTACTTATTGGTAATAAAGTGGGTCTAGTGCACAAACATAATTGAGAAAACATCTTCCAAGCAACATGAGCATGGTAAGAAACTGCACACAAGTTCCTAGATCCAATGCAATTTATGAAATACTGTCTCGTTTCATGTGCTAAAAAAGGAGAATCCCCTCCAAGAAAAAGTTTTTTTCGGTAGAATAATCTCCATAGGCTGTAAGGGAACTCAACTATACAGTATCCTCCATTATTCTTTTCTCCTGAGACAATAGTCTTTCTGCTAGGCAGAAGGGAATGCATAACCCGCCTAACATTACCAAAAGCCGAAAATCTGCAGATTTAAATGCAAATTTATAGTCGATATGGCAGTCCAACCAATCCCAAACAGTAAAGTATGGAAAGAAGAAACAAAAACGAAAAGATATTTAAAGGAATGAATAAATGAAGCAAAGAAATGAAAGAACTACGGTGTCACTGGATTAAACCTAACCTGCCAGCTTAACATTTCTATAATGGATCAATTACTAGTAAGAGAGAGTCGATATCGTTTTGCGATTTGAGTCAATAGAGGCTGCAAGAGCATATACGAATGCTATGAGATTCCAGTAGTCTGGTCAGCAGAGTGGAAAATGCTTACATGGAGGGAGAAGAAGAAGAATTTTGTTATCTTCAAAAAAATAAAATAAAAGGAAGAATTTTGTTTGGTTTTCCCCTGATAGAAAATTGGAAATTGACAGAAGTGAGACTCTCAAAATGCAAAATACCATAACCACAATCAGCAAAACTTATTGGCACACATAATATGCTAAACAAAATTTGAATTTAAATTTGAAATAAAAATAAAAAAAATTATAAACTATATCTGAATTCTATGATAGTTATATATACAGTATTATTATTATTATTACTATTATATGTAGGTTATATGCTATTTAGATGTAGATTATATGCCATTATTATTATTATTATTACCACTATTTACTAGAACCATTTTCAACTTGCAACTACAAAGTATATGTGAATTATATGATAGTTACATATGCAGTATATTATTATTATTATTATTATTATTATATGTCAGTTAAATGTATTTTATATGTTACTATTATTTTATTGTTAAAATGAAACACATAAATAAAAAAAATTCTCAAATCTGAAGAATCCTGATACAAGCAAGATTACTTCAACTCTAATTACTCTCTTCACTCTTAATTTCCTGATCAATCCACTAAATACAGATGAAGAACAACCGAAAAACTAAAAAATCCAAACAAAAAATAAAAACTCAAATCCAATTTTGCATTTAGAAGACTTTCACAAAAAACAGAATTGCAATAAATGAGTGAATCTAGTTGTATATAGGAGACAACCCAGTAAAACCAACAAATAAAAACTTGAAAAAAAATATGCTACTTCCGTTGCCTTCTTCTTCTTGACCAAAACATAATCCACAAAATCATTATCCAATCGTGCAACTAAAATATTATTGTTGGAAAATCCAAAGTCTAATAACCTTTAATTTAACCAGATAAAACATCTCTGATAAAATTTTCAAACTGATTGAACCCGATTGTAGTTATATAGCATATTTGTGTATAGTGGATGGAAAGTAGATACCTGAATTGAGGATATAGTAAGATTAGAAAGAAGTGGAGTTTCAAAGATTGGAAATTTCCGATATGGGCGGCGAATATTATAAATAGGTTTTGGAAAAGAAGAGAAATTGAAAGAGTAAAATATAAGATTTCTGGCACGGAAAAAAAGGTATGATGTTATTGCTTAGATAGTTCATAGGCAGCATTTTGAAAATTTTGGTGGAGTTTGCTAGCGAAAAAAACCTTAGCCTCAGACCCAACATTTCTCGTCTGTGAATTTTCTCAAATTTTGTCAAAAAAGAAGGAAATAAACTGTAAAAGGGAAGGGGGCGGATTTATCGGGAATAGAACGGTTAAAGGAAAATAGGGGTTGTTCCTAAAAGTGTAATTAAATTTAAGTAAGATTCACATTTGTGACATTTTGAAAAGTGATGGTATTGTAGTAATTATTTATTACAAAATTATAACCGGGGTCTTTTTATCCAGAAAATTTGGGTCACCAAATCTTGAACGGGCCCAAAAATACGGGCTCTTAGCCCAAGATATTGAGAAAACAGGCCCAGAAATGGGCTACTGTTAATTATTATTATTATTATTATTATTATTATTATTATTATTATTATTATTATTATTATTATTGTATGGTCCAGTTGAGTCAATAAGAATAAATTCAGATAATTTTCAAGCTCGAATCAGATTTAAATTGACAGATTCGAATTTTATGAGATTTTAAAATTGAATTTCAATTGAGTTTATTTTTTCATCAGATTCCAGTCAAGTTTTTTTTTCTTAATCTACTTAAAAATTGCTATATCTAAATTTAATATAAAATTTTAACCATACAATTTTCATCTTGTCACTGAATCTGATTAATAAAAGAAAATTAATTTTATCATGTATAAATATAATATATCAATAATGTACATGAGTACATATATATCAATTATTTGATAAAATTGAACATGCTTTTGTAGATAAATACACTCAATATTACGCATGTAAAATAATATTAATTAAAGGGAATAAGTGATGGACAGAAAAAAAATCAAAGAATAAAAATAAATTTTTATTTTATAAATAACTAATATGGAAGAAGGCTTTAAAGAATTCATCTTGCGATTATGAGAATTCCTTTAAAATGAAAAAAATTGTTAGGTAGATTAGGTTTATTACGTTATATGTAGACCAATCCAATTATATAATGATATATATTTAATTATTTTATTTTCATTGATTGATAAGAAAATAAAAATAAAACAATTAAATACATATTATTATGTGATTGGATTGACCTAATAGACTCAATTTATCTCAAAATTTATCATAAAATGATTAACTTTGAATTTGATTACGTTTGAACTTTTTGCTAGCGTCAATTAATTGTATCAAAGAAAATTATTGTCAATTAATTAATCTCCCTAGTTCTCTCGCTGTAAAATGAATTTCGGGAGCCTTATTTATAATATTTATAACTACATATTTAATATTCAAAATTTAAATTTTAAATTTAAACTCGAAATATATAATTAAGAAAAAAAAAATATTAACTTTCTACATGTTCATATTTCTACACTTTTTTTCTTTTTTTGGTACAACATATTTCTACACTTTTATTTGCAAATGACATGAAACAACGTGGTCAAATTCAGTTTTGTCGGGATCAATGTTCAAACCACACACAAAGTTCAAACGTAAACGCAACATTAACTCTGTCGAACTACATAAATAAATTTATGTTATATTAGTTTCTTGGTTAAATTTTCAATGTTGGGTTCACTTTTAGGTGAACTTTCATTTCTAACTCCGAGGTTAAAATACTTTCCTTATATATATATATATATATATATCTTCTAAAATTTCGTTTTCTACTGAAGACCTCAATATTTTTTCAATTAGTTGACTTTGCTCTCATTCGCTGTTATGATATAATTTTTATATTATTATTGCAGAAGAAAACTTTTGGAGTTTAAAAGATTGAAAAAAAATATATTATAATTGAAAAAAAATATATTATAATGGTTGTGCAACTAATTTCAAAGATAATAATTAATGATATATCCAATAAAATCTCAGATTTAATTAATAAATTTGGCAAAGTCTCAAACTTTTTGATCAACACGTTTAGCTTACAAGAGTCCATTGACATCCAATGCATTTGGAATATCAAGCATCAACATATTACTACAGTAACTATCTCTTTCATCTTCTGTGCTGCCATTGACATATGTTGTTGACGAAGACCGCAACTGTGTCGTGCTGGATGAAGGTGTAGACATCATTGAGCTAAAACCCAACTTCGATAGATTTTCCCCGGAATTATTCATCATGAGTTGATTACTAATCTCATGATACCCATAGTTTGGCATCAAACTCTCCCCCATGCTCATTATGTTGTCATTGAAGTTGGCTTGCGTGAATTGGGTTTCATTCAGAAATTGAGCACTGCTATGGAATTGATCATTTTCTTGAATTTGGTTTACTTGCAAGTTATGGAATTGGTTTTCGTGAAAATCTTTTGCACTGAGTTCTTGGTTGTTGGGTTGAGATGGCAAGAGAGAAGCAGCAAGATTGAGAAGATTTGGGTTCAACATGGATCCAAATCCAAGCAGGCTTGAAAGATTGTTAATATTCTGAGATGATGAATTATTGTTGTAGAGAGATGAGCTGAGAAATGAGTAGAGTTGAAGAAGATCAAGGCGTGGCTTATGGGTGACAGGGTCAATTCCCATCCTTAAAAGCTTCTTCTTTATGTGGGTATTCCAATAGTTCTTGATCTCATTGTCTGTTCTTCCAGGTAAACGAGAAGCAATGGTAGACCATCTGAAACAAAGTGAACACAAGAACTTTTAGGCACAAAATTGTATTATTTTTCAATTATTAATTCTTGTCAGAGCTTAGAAATTTCTAACTAAAAAAATATTAGTCTATAAAGTAGATAAGTATTATTAATATGTGACATTTTTTACAAATTAAATCACTTAAAAAGCGTTTGTTCAATTAAATTTCCAATGCCAAATACTAACACAACACTTTTAATATCAATTTGCATATTATGAATTTCTATTTAGATTATTTCCATTGGTTGATGATTGTGATGGTTATTATAGGTTATATGTAATTTTTTTTTCAAACTATTTACTAGATATAGATATATTAAAGAGATAAAGCGTACCCTTCCCATTTTAAAAGCATGTATTTTCCTAGAAAAGGATAAACTTACTTATTTCCCAAAACACCGTGCAATTGTATTATGGCTTCTTCTTCCTCAAAAGAAAATTTCCCTCTTTTGATGTCAGGCCTTAAGTAATTAGTCCAGCGAAGCCGACAACTCTTTCCACATCTTTTTAACCCTGTTTATTAAGAACGAAATAGCCCATTAATCACTTAACAAAACCAACAAATTATGAACTAATTTCTACACCTTGAAATTTAAAAAAAAAAAAAAAAAAAAACAAACAAACACAGAGAGAATGCATATGAATTAAAAACATATTATACCAGCATTCTTAGGGAGGGTTCGCCAGCGGCCATGGCCATGTTTCTCAATATAATCAACCAACTTCTGATCTTCTTCAGCTGTCCATGGACCTTTCTTTAATCCAGTTTTGTCACAGCAAGCTGATTTCCCCATATGGCAATCTATGTGTGAAATTAAGAAATTTTAAAGTTTGCAAGGCAAAGAGTGATCCAGTGGGGGTGAATATATATAGGAAGAAATCTGAAGTCAATGGGATTTGGTGCCGCCCAATTTTATATCATAATACGTGTCTTATTAATTATCATGGCTAAATTCACACACGCCAAAAAAGTAACAGTCACTGAACGGTACCTAATTATTCAACTTCAAATCAGTAAAACCCTTAAGTTCATGATGTGCCAGGAAACTGTTGGCTGTTGTGGAGTTATCGCCGTAGCTACGTATATAGAGGATTGGGGCTGGCTGTCTAGCTAGGTAGTTCCCTTCTTCTTGGTCTCCTTCACGAAGCTTAATATATTAAGCATATACATTGTGTTTTGAGAGTAAATTTTTTGGTAAATTAAATCTATTATATTATTTATAAACTAATTTAATTATTAAATGATATGTATTTTTATTAATTAAAGTAAATACATGCATATGCATATTAAATTAATTAGACTTAATCTAATTAAAATTTTCTCCTTAGTTATAGAAATTGTTAAATCAGTGGGTACGCTGCCAATGGGTTACTGTTACTTTTTGGCTACGTAGCAGCTGTACGTGAGTGCCTACGTATACATGCTTATATGCATTGTTTTCCTGTTTTAGGGTTTGACCCTTGCACAGGATCAGATACGGAAACATGCGTGGCTCCAAGCCCACTTAACTATTCCCATTTTCTGATTAGCTGGCTAATTGTCTGTTTAAAAAAAATTACTAAAGTTAGATTATAGCAGGCAATTTTAGACTACTGCCTCACCATATTTTGAGAAAATTATCTTTCTAATATATAAAAAGAATAATTTTTTTTTAATGAGTGCATAAGAATTCAATTCAACAGCGATATAATCCTAACTGTAGACAATTTACAATATGTTTCTTGTTAAGTAAATAAATGGGTATATGAAAAGCAAGCTTTAAACATGATCAAATTAAAAATTTATTCTCAAAAGGCTGGGGGCTTTCATTTTCTAATTAATTAACTAATTGTATTTTCCTAGTTAATTAATTATTTGAGTTTGTTGAAGTGAATCACACATCAAGAGTTTTAAAAATAGAAGAAAAATTTATAATTATAATGCAATAATTTTAGATTGAGTGAATTCACAATCATCAAGACTTGTTGTGTAAGTACATTCAATTCTAATAGAAATGTTATTTTCTTTTTTTAATCTTCAGCAGCCACAACATTTAATAGGAAAAAAAAAATCGTAGTCTAAATTAATAATCACCT
>CATIWF010168792.1:0-12045 GCA_949630135.1 Balakata baccata
TTTAAACCTCAATTTTAGACTCTAATAATACTAATTGCGGCAATTAAACATATTAATTATCCGAACCTAAATTACGGGCATTACAACTAAAATGTAGCCGTTTATAATAAATAAAACATCAACAACAAACGATGCGTAGCATTATTAAACAAAAATGCTGCGTTGAACCTGTCTTCAAGCTCCAGCCTGCCTTCTCCCTCAGTAGCAAATTATCAAACACACCTGAGATCATGATATTCATCATCCCCCCTCAAATTGGAGCGGGGGGTAACGCCTGCAAGCCCAACTTGGCACTTAAGGTATCAAACAGTGGAGTAGTGAGTGCCTTAGTGAATATATCGGCCAATTGATCCTTAGAAGAGACATGGAAGGGTAAAACAAAACCTTCTTTGTAAGCATCGCACACAAGATGACAGTCAATCTCTAGATGCTTAGTACGTTCGTGGAAAATCAGATTGGCAGTAATGTGAATGCCGATCTGATTGTCACACCATAAAGTAACAGGGAAAGGCAAAGAAACTTGAAACGTAGGGAGAAGATAGCTCAACCAGCGGAGTTCACAAACAGTACTCGCCTTGCTTCTGTATTCTGCCTCAGCGGAAGAGCGGGAAACTGTATGCTGCTTCTTGGTTTTCCAAGAAACAAGAGCAGAGCCAAGGAAGATGCAATAACCAGATAAGGAGCGGTGAGTATCTCTGCACATGGCCCAATCTGCATCACTATATGCAGTCAAGGTCATGGAATTTGCACTGGAATAAAAAAGCCTTTAGCAGGACAACGTTTAAGATACTTCAAAACATGTAATGCAGCCTGCCAATGAGTACTCCGAGGACTCTGTACATACTGGCTAAGTTGCCGGACAGCATAAGTAACATCTGGTCTGGTGAAGCTCACATGCAATAACCGGCCAGTCAACCTCCTATATGGATGTGGATCGTCTAATAAAGAACCTTCATGATTACTGAGAACAGTACCCTTAACTATAGGAGTTGAAATAGAGTGTGAATCTTGTAAACCAGCATCCCTCACTAAGTCAAGAATATATTTACGTTGACTAAGGAAAAGACCTGTGGAGGATCTGGCAATTTCAATGCCAAGAAAATTCTTGGCGAGGCCAAGGTCTTTGATAGTAAAATCTTGGTCCAAATATGTCTTGACTTGAAGAATTGATGATTCTGATGTTCTTGTTAAAAGGACATCATTAATATAAACCAATAGAGCTAGGAAATCAGAGCCATTGCTGAGTGTAAAAAGGCAATGATCGTGAGGACATTGGCTGAACCCCTACAATGTGAGCTTATGGGTGAACTCAGCATTCCATTGCCTAGAAGCTTGTTTCAGGCCATATAAAGATCGAAACAGATTGCATACTTGGCCTGGCAAAGCTTTGGTGTACCCTTTAGGTGGTAACATATACACCTCTTAATCAATAAAGCCATGAAAGAAGGCATTATTGATGTCTAGTTGGTGAATAGGCCAGGATCTTGCTGCTGCAATGGCAAATAACAACCTTACTGTCACTGTTTTAGCAACTGGGGAAAAACTCTCTGTATAGTCGACCCCTTCAATTTGATTGAATCCCTTAGCCTCCAACCGTCCCTTGTATCTATCTATACTGCCATCTTGTTTAAGTTTAATTTTATAAACCCATTTTGAGCCAATAGGTTTTTTGTTCATAGGCAGATCTATCAACTCTCATGTACCATTCTGCTCTATTGCATGAAGTTCCTCATTCATGACTCGAACCCATTCTTGATGAACCACTGCTTCCTTGTAATTTCTAGGCTCCTGGATCATAGACAAATTGGCTAGAAAACCTAAATGTGCAGAAGAATACAAGTAATAAGGTGAGGTATTAGGTTGGATGAAGTTGACTTCAAAGTCTTGATGCCAAGTAGGTGGTTTGGTATGTCTATAACTTTTGCGTGTGGGATAGGACAAAGTAGGTTCTGACACTGGTAGTAAGTGCAACTGTGATAGTAGGTGTAATTGTTGTAGTAGAGTTGTCAGATGAATCATCTGGTAAAGCAATGGGCAAAGTAGGTAGGGATTTGGTATTAGAAGAAATATGTTGATAAGGAAAATTGCGTTAAAAAAAATGAACATCTCTCGAAGTAAGAAACCCTGCAATGTTAATGTCATAAAATTTATACCCCTTTTGACCTGCGGAGTGTCCGACATAAACACACTTGATGGCCTTAGGTATAAACTTGCTGGACAAATGATTATTAATCTTGGCAAAAGCCAAGCAACTAAAAGGTTTAAGAAGGGAATAATCTGGTGGATGTGAAAATAGAAGCTCAAACGGGGTTTTCCATTCTAATAATTTTGTAGGAAGTCTATTTATGATGAATGTGGCATGAAGAACTGCCATATCCAAAAAAGATGATGGTAAGTCGGATTGGATCAAAAGTGCTCTGGCTATTTGGACAATGTGCCTATGCTTCCTCTCCACTAAACCATTCTGTTGAGGAGTATAGGGACATGTCCTATGATGTAAAGTTCTATAGGAAGCTAGCAATGATTGACAGGAGCCACTTAAAAATTCACTTCCATTGTCTAATCGTAAAATTTGAATTTTGGAGTTAAATTGGGTTTCTATCATTTTGAAAAACTTGGTGAGAATTGAAACAATTTGTGATTTATGTGCCATAAGTATGTCCAAACAGCTCTGCTGAAGTCATCAACAAAAGTCAAGAAGTAAGGTGAGCCATCAATAGAAGATTCTTTATTTGGACCCCATATGTCAACGTGTACTAAAGCGAATGGTCTCTTTGATTTATCACTATTGACAGGAAACACAGTTCTTACAATTTTGGCTTGTGGACAGACTTCACAAGTATGGGTACAAGTATCTGTACATTTATATAGGAAAGGTAAATGTGCTAAAACATTATTAGAAGGATGGCCCAATTCTGTATGCCAGAGATAGACATCACTAATTGAAGCTTGATTAACATGACTAAAAAGAGACCCTAAATGTATAGCTTCAAGCTGTGTACATTTATTGTTAGACAAAGGTAAAGCTAGAACATAGAGGTTTCCTATGATCTTCCCAACAGCAACTTGAAGATCACTCTTCTGGTCCTGTAGAACACAAGAGTCATGAGTAAAAGTAATTTTGAACAAGTTTTGATTGGTTAATTTGGAACTGAAATGAGGTTATGTTTGAAGGTAGGAATATAAAGAACATTTCTCAACACTACATGTATATGTAACTTAACAGTTCCTATTGACTCAACACTTACAGTAGTTCCATTAGGTAAGTAAATTTTGATAGGTTTGGAAATAGGTTATAGGTCTGCAAAAAGGAATTTATCTGCACTTATATGGTGACTAGCACCATTGTCAATGATCCACAAGCTAGAATTCACATTATTATGAGAAGCAGCATTGACATTACCTGCGAGATCATCAAATTGAGCAAAGTTCACATTGTCCTCAACACATGTTTGTTTTCCTTTCATGTACTTTGACACCTCCTGCTTTATGAGCTCTGCAATTGATTGTAAGTTGTTAACTGGTTGTGTCTCTTGCATGTCCTGTATTTCATCTTCATTATCTGCTGCCATGTTAGCTTGCACTCTTCCTTGTTCTTTTTGTCTCTTCATTTTAAGCTCAGTAAACCGTTCAGGAATCTCATGAATTTTAAAGCATGTATCTCTAACATGACCTGATTTTCTACAAAAATCACAGTATTTATCTTCATTTCTTGCACACTCTTTCTTCTTATTTGATCCCTTTGAATTAAAATTGTTTGTTTTCGCATAAAGAACACTGCCCTCGGCTGTTTCTTCAAAATTCATGCTGACCTGCCTTTTTCTTTCAACTATAAGCATCATCGAATGTGCCTTGCTAACACTTGGTAATGGATCAAGCATTGAAACTTGATTTCTAACATTATCATAGCTTTCAGTGAGTCCCATAAAAAACTGCATCAGTCGATTTTGTGAATGCGCTTCTTCTATTTTCTTTCCTATATTACACTCACATTCTCCACAAAGTGCATTGAGGTATAGGACTCAAGCAGTTTAATTCTTCCCACAACTTTCTAAGTTTTGTATAATATCCACCTATGGTCATGTTGCCTTGTTTAACTGTGGTAGTTTCTCTTAGCAAATGATAAATTTGTGGTCCATTAATAACTCCATAATTCTCCTCCAATTCTCTCCATAAATCCCTAGCTGAGGAAGTGTAAAGAAAAGATTCTGCTATTTCCTTTGACATAGCATTCAAGATCCATGAAGTAACCATGGAATCTGCACGACTCCATTCATCAAAATTCTCTGAATCTACATCTGGAATTGGACTATCTTCTTCGATAAAATTCAGTTTATTTTTGGCCTTGAGAGCGATTCTCATTGATCGATTCCATGTCAAGTAGTTGTTTGCATTCAGTAAGTTTGAGATTAAAACCATACCTGGATTATCAGAAAAGTGAAGCAATAAGGAACTTCCATGGCTGCCTCCTCGATAATTATCTCCTCTCGATTCATCAGATCTTCGAACTGTATTTCTCCTAATTTCAGCCATTACATCAAATTGTTCTATCAAGAAATCAGTATGAAAAAATATCATAATAACAGCTCCGATACCATGTTAAAATCGCAGTACACGAACGATATATTGAGAGAAAATAATATCCTATATTGAATTAAAAGAAGTAAAACCAAGTATATATACAAGTTGGTCCCGGAAAAATAGCTAACAACCCCAACTAATTTCCTAGCTAACTTCCTAACAAATCATAACAGCTAACTAAAACCTAATACTAAAATGTAGCCGTCTATAATAAATAAAACATCGACAACAAAACGATGCATAGCATTATTAAACAAAAACGCTGCGTTGAACCTATCTTCAAGCTCCAGCCTGCCTTCTCCCTCAGTAGCAAATTATCAAACACAACAGAGATCACGATATTCATCAATGAGGGATCAAAGAAATGGAAACAAATAGTGTTTCGATTTGCAAAGTAACACAATGAAACCCCGTTATGTAACAACCAGATCTTTTATATGCACCTGCAACAGAATCCCGCCAGTCTGATTCGCAGGATGGCAACCATCCTTGAGTAGTTTTTTCTTCCTCCTTGCCATACGTTCTCAATCAGCTCTGGATTGCCCAACACTACTATGGGATGCGACCAACCTGGGGTCGCGTGAGAATGAAAAATTAGTTCTTGTTTCCGCAATCAAACCAAATAATACGTCTTAAAAAAATTGAAGAAAGATGTGATAGAAGGCCCAAGAAAAAAAATGTGAAGTATTTTCTTGCGTTTGATCAAATTGATCTGAAGATTGATAGAGAGAATAAGGAGAAAGAAGAACCAGAAGCCGTAACCCATCTTAGATGCAGAAGCCGCACTGTAAACAGAATGTGAGAGTTACACTAGGTTAAGAGGACTAAAATACCCTAACTGATAAAACATGCTTTTAGCAGGCACTAATTTTTCTGTGTTGTCAGCCAGCCCGATGGTCTCAGTGCAAGTCTCAGATGAATGTGTCTTTATTGTTTTCAGAGTGATTAGGATTCTGCTTGTCACATTCCTTTCTAATAATCGAACTTTAACAAGCCACAAGATTTATATTCTGTATAAATTTTTACTGATGACCCTTTTCATATCCAGCTGTAAGTGATTACAGACAATCTCTTCGGTTTCAAAATTTAATGGCAGAGAAGAGAAATATATGTTTGCAGGTGTGTTTCAACAGTCCCAAAGTAATTTTTTTTTTCTGCATATCCGATTGTTTTGCACATTTATTTCTCAAGGCATATTGCAGGTTATTAGAGGCGGTAGGCGACTTGAGGTGTCAATATTTGATATTGTTGTTGGTGATGTTGTGCCCCTCAACATTGGTGATCAGGTAGGTACCTATGCTCCCTCATTTTTGTAGCATACACTACTTTCTTTTCCACGCTATATTATTTGCAATTCTAAATACATATCTAGGTACCTGCTGATGGAATTTTGATTGCTGGTCACTCTCTTGCAATTGATGAATCTAGCATGACGGGAGAAAGCAAAATTGTAGGTCTCTGGACATACTTTTCAGCATGGTTAAATTGCTTCAATTTACTCCTATCTCATATATGATTACTGATTTTTCCAGGTTCACAAGAGCTCCAGGTATCCATTTCTCTTGTCTGGCTGCAAAGTGGCTGATGGTTGTGGCACCATGCTGGTAAAGCGCTCTCTTTTTTTTTTCTTTTTTCACTTTAAATATCTTATTTTCTTTTTCCTAGGCATAGAATTGATATCACTGTGATATAAAGTGCTTCTTATTGATTCTTTGAGGGGAAATTATAATGGTAAAAAATGAAAAATGGAAATGATGATTCATCCTATTCCGGATTTGTAGTACTTACACTGAGGATATTAAATATTAAAATTAAGCAATGACAGCATTTTCATTCCTCATTTTTGAATGCCATTGCTTTGACTCTGGATTATTCATTGTTCAAAATATATAAAGTACCTAATTGATTCTCATCCATTGTTTCTCATAATCCCATTAGCGATGGAAACAAGATTATAGTCTTCATTTTAATGGATAGACAATGAAAGAGTGGAAGGGCAGTGAGCTTGTTATCAATCTGTCTTGGAAGTTTTCCCATAAATGGTCTTACTATTAAATGATTTGGGTTAACTTTGCAAGTTGTTTTCATTCTTTTCAGTGATGGAAGCAAGATTATATATACTCTTCATTTTAATGGATAGACAATGAAAAAGAGGAAGGGCAGTGAGCTTGTGATCAATCTGTCTCGGAAGTTTTCCCATAAATGGTCTTACTATTAAATGATTTGGGTTAACTTTGCAAGTTGTTTTCATGCTGATCAATTTTAAATTAACAAAGAAAAATTAGAAAATCTTGCTTGTTTTCCCACTTTTTCGAGTGTGGTATAAGTTTAGTGTGCACACAGTTTATATCACATGATGTGCACTAGTTAAGCAAATAAACTGCAACAACAACTCCTTTATTTGTTATTTGTTTATTGGTCTCAACTCTTAACTTGCCTTACTAGACCACCAACCTCTTTTTCCAGGTGACAAGTGTTGGGATTAATACTGAATGGGGATTGCTTATGGCTTCTATTTTGGAAGACACTGGTGAAGAAACACCTATGCAAGTTGGTTATCTCAACCGTGGTTTTTAGTTGCATATTATGCATTTCCATTATCTGTGAATGATTGCTTGCAGGTGCGGTTAAATGGGGTTGCAACTTTTATCGGGATTGTTGGAATTTCAGGAGCTCTTGCTGTCTTGGCTGTCCTTTTGATCAGGTAACTGATTCCTCTCACTCTTCCACCCACATCTTCTCCCCAGTTTCATGTCTTGACCTTCTGAATTTGATTCCTGATAGATTCTTCACTGGCCACACCAAAAATCCAGACGGAAGCATTCAATTTGTTAAAGGCAAGACCAGTGCTGGCGATGCTGCAAATGGAGCCATTAATATTCTCAGTAACTCGGTTCGTGCTGTTTTAGTCAAAATTTTTCCCTATGTTTAGTACCTTCGGTAGTTAGTTAATGTTTGAAATAGTACAGGTAGGCATTGCTGCTGATGCTGTTGATGGAGTCATTAGAATTCTCTCCATAATGGTACGCATGTTTCAATAATGGATTAATTTCACTTGCTGTCCTTTAGCTTGTCATTTATGTACAGTACAACACTGTCCCTAAACTTCAATTTGTAAATGTTAAGATATTGTCTACAATTTCCGTAAATGCCTGTGATCATTGTCACGCACCGTGGAGGTTCGACCACCAATTCTCTAGACTTCTCCACCCAATTCTAGATATGTGTAGATTATCCTAGAGTGTTGTGCATACTTGTAGATATTTTCTTGTAAAGTATCGAATTATGTAGATAATTCTAGACACATAATATAGACCGTAAGATCAAATTGATCTTGGCTGTCCATTGAGAAGGTGGAGGTTTATAAATACCCCTAAGGGTCCTCATTTGTAACATACAACTCTCTTAAGTTAATAAAACATTCTCCAAGTTTCCAACTCTTTGCCTTTCTAAGTTCTTATCATCTTTACTCATTTGATAGCATTATCTAGCATCCAAGGGAGAGGCTGACTAGCATTCTAGTGGGAAAAATTTGCTAGTGCTGCACGGTCGTTGGTAGGAAAAGACCAAGCCCATGACATCATGCACTATGCATCCTGTAGCTATGCCATAGATTAGGAAGATCTGATTTCCCTTCATTGTATAATCAGTATATACATACCCCATCTGCTTGAGGGAATAACTAAACAATCCAATTCTTTTCAAAATTTTCTAATTCTTCTCATTTCTTTCTTAGTTTTATGGTGTCGAAGCTTGGTAGAGACCAATTCCATGCTGTTTTCACTTCTTTCCACTTCACCTCTTGAAGAAGTTGTTTTAGTTAGATAAACTCACATGTTGCATAGTTCAATATTCTGCTTGCTCGAGGGATTCATAACGACGCAATCAATTCCTTTTGATCTTCTCATTCTTCAATTTAATTTCGCTGGCTGTTTCTCTATATATTTATCGTTAAATCTATAGTTATTATGTTGACGTGTCATGCCATGATAGCTTATGTGATTGACACATCAGCATCTTTGTTTTTTGTCCATTGTTCCTAAACTTTGCACTGTTGACGTGTCATGCCATGATAGCTTATGTGAATGACACATCAGCATCTTTGTTTTTTGTCCATTGTTCCTGAACTTTGTACTTCATAGCAGTTATGTTCTTGAACTTCAATTTATAACAATAAAATCCCTCAACTTTAATTTTTATAACACATAAATCCTTCCGTCATGCACTTACCGTGAATACACCGTTACTGTGAAGATATGACTACTCCAACTTGCCTACCATACACTGCTTTTAATTGTAAAACTATTTAGGCCATTCTTTCTCTACCTTCTATAAGTTTCTCTCTCCTTTCAACTACTAGAAGATAGAAAGAGAGTGGCTTGAATACATGGGAAAGAAAGAAAAATATGAAGGAAGAAAATTTACAATTACAAAAGGTATATGGATGGTGAGTTGGAGTTGCTATGTCACTTAGATAACGATGCAGGAATGACAAGAGGATAATGAAAGAATTTTTGTCACAAAAATTGAATTTGAAGGATATTTTTGTCACAAATTGAAGTTCAAAAACATTTGTTGTTATAAAGTGTAATGTTCAAGGACACTGGGTGAAATTAAAAATAATGTGTCATTCAAATAAGCAGCATGACATGACATGTCATCCTATCTAACTATTTTTTTATGGCATGTTGCGCATAAATAATAAGTTCAGGGATAACATGTGAAATTAACCCTTGAAAATTTTGTGGACGGTAAATTGCATTGTTGGTCACTGAAATTTGACTAAATCTTCAGTTCATTCGCTAAAGATTATTTTGTTCCAGTTTCATCAGTAAACTTCAGTGCCATAATTGTAAACATTTTGATTAACTGCCTTGCTATTTCATTGTTGATTGCCATTTACACTTATTTTTGGTCACCTCTTGTATTGTATTCTTATTTTGGTAGATTGGAAGATGAAGTATTGTATTTAAGTGCTTTAATATTAGTTCAATTGGAAGATAAAGTATTATATTCAAGTACTTAATGTTAAATCAAATGCTAAGAAACAAGTTTTGATCAGTTTATCTTTTTGAATTTAAGTTTGGGGTGTTTGGGCCTTGGGAAAATTCACCAGAATGTTAATTCTGGAATGTTGACAAAATTTTATATGAAACAGAATTTTAGTGGGCCTACTTCAGTATAATCTCAAATTAGTGATTAATGAAGCCATTTCCTACTTCTGTGTTGAACTAATTTTGAAAATACTGTAGGTTTCCATTGTTGTAGTTGCAGTGCCTGAGGGGCTTCCCCTAGCTGTTACCTTAATGTAAGTTTCTCCACTCAAATTTCTTTGGCAAAATCCTTATTCTAATTATCAGCCATCCTTTCTATTTATTTGGTGTTCCACATTATTGCGCCCATTTTATTTTTCCGTCCTGCATTCATTATCAACATATGAGTGTTTCATTTTTTTCCCAAATTAGCAGATTACCCTTTGATTCATTCCTCCAAATTTTTCCATTTTCTAGCTGATGAATAAAATGCCATTTTTATATGCTAGTTCCATGGGTAATATGTTTATTCCTAATATCAGTACATCTTTCCTTTTCTCTGTCACAGTCTTGCCTATTCAATGAGAAAAATGATGATAGATAAGGCCTTGGTATGTATATTCTAAGTTACTTGTGCTTTATCAGCATTCTGCATAGCTCCATAATCAGTTAAACTGCAGGTGCGCAGGCTTTCAGCCTGTGAGACGATGGGCTCTACAACGACTATTTGCAGTGATAAGACTGGCACCTTAACTTTAAATCAGGTAAAATGTCTTGTGTTACTTGGAATAGTGTGCAGGAAGGTTAAGACTAGCCTTGTTAATGAATTCTTATGGAGATATGAAGATCATGTTTGGTATTATGCTTAATTGGAATTGAGAACATAAAGGTACAGAAGGACTCAAATAGAGAGGAGTAGATTTAATAATTCCATTCCTTTGTTTGGTTATAAGACTAAATTTCTAATGCAATGGCAAAAAAAAAAAAAAAAGATTTTGTATGTGTTACAGAATATAATATCCTAATTAGATAATCCCCTAATTAGTGGTAGCAAATATCTTAATTAGATAATCCCCTAATTAATGGTTGTAAATATCCTAATTAGTATAGTTGTCTTATTAGCATTTCATCTTTGTATATAAATATGTAAAGCTTGTAGCAATAAACACAAGAAATATATTCTTGTATCTCTGTTTTTACATGGTATCAGAGCGTTAGAGAGTGAAATTTTGATTTGGAACATATTTTTCCAGATTTGGGTTATCTGTCAATTTGACAGATTAGGATTTCAAAATTGGGTCATCCACTAGGAGTGATTTTTCTGTTGTTACCGCCATATAGCTCGCCTCTGTCTATACAATACCTTTCCAGGCTTGGTTAAGGTTATACTATCTTAGTTTTGCTACTCACTTGAGACCAGGTTTTGTTTACTCACTTTTTTGGATCTGTAGATTCTGATTGTGATTTGTTGCTTCTGTTTTTTTGGGATTATTGCTTTTGTGTGAGTTATGGCTGACAAAAAGACAATTAGTGTTTCTGATGTAGTTCCAGTAATGTCTAAAATTACGGAACACAAACTCAATGGTTCGAATTATATGGATTGGAGCAAGATGATTCGTCTTTATTTATGGAGTATTGAAAAAGACCAATATATGACTGACAATCCATCTAAAAATGAGTCTAGACAGACATAGTTGAGGGAGGATGCTCAGTTATTTTTGCAGATTTATAATTCTATTGATAGTAAGGTTATTGGCTTGATTAATCATTGTGAATATGTCAAAGAATTGATGGATTATTTAGATTTCTTATATATTCCCGAATTTATGAGATTTGCAAATCATTTTATCATACAGAGAAGCAAAATTAGTTTCTTACTGCTTATTTTATGGATTTTAAGAAAACTTATGAACAACTTAATATGTTACTGCCATTTAGTTATGATGCGAAGGTTCAACATAGTCAACAGGAGCATATGGCAGTTATGAGCTTTTTAGCTGGTCTCCTTCCTGAATTTGAGACTGCGAAGTCTCAGATACTCTTAAGTTATGAAATTTTTCTTTACACGATGTTTTTAGCAGGATACTTCACAGAGAGGGAACTCCACTTGTTTAGTACAATAGTGCTCTTATCAGCCAAAATCATGAATTTGGACATTCTTATTACAGAGGTGGTGGTAAAGGAGGGGGATCCAAATCTTTCGAGCCTCGAGCACTGGAGTCAGGAGTGATTGTATGCCATTATTGTCATAAGCCAGGCCATATGAAAAAGGATTGCAGAAAGCTTCATAATAGAAATCAGAAAGCTCACTCTGCTCATGTGGCAACCACTACTGATGCATCTGAGAAATCAATTCTTATCTCTGCAAATGAATTTGTCAAGTTCTCTCAGTACCAGGAATCATTGAAATCTTCATCTACTCCAGTTACTG
>CATIWF010168813.1:0-22440 GCA_949630135.1 Balakata baccata
GATCAAAGTTTTCTTTTCAGGAATAGGAGCAATATAAACAAAATGAGTGAAGAGAGAATGAAGCTTCAGATCAACAGGTCCAGGATTTTTCCCTCCATTATATGTTTTTACTTGCACAACGGACTGCCAAGCGTCGAATAACCATTGGATAATAAAATTCAATACGCAGGAAGACGTTGGGGACTTCTCTAAATATTGAGGAATGCTATCACCGCTTTTTATATACTTCCCTTTATATATTTCCAATAAAATACTAATTTTTATTATAAAAATAATAGTATTTTATAAGTGAAAAAAATACATACAATTTTTATTTATTGAAAGTGTATATTGAAAAGTGCATAACATATCATTTCTCCTAAATATTAGTCCCAAAATATGGAATCAATCTGTCAGTAAAGAAATTATATATCATGCCAACTTCTTTCTTTAATTCTTTTTGAAACACCACTCTTTTGATAGCAAATTTTTAAATGTTACCAAGGAAAATTCTCTCTTTTCTATGCTCAGAAGCTTCAAGTTTATATATATATATATATATATACACACACACACAACAGAATTCATATACTAATTTTTAAAAAAAAAAAACTATTTGGTTTCAGAAAATATGTCAACCTCAACATGAAAGTTTGCTTCATATGTAAATTCCGGTTCACCTTAGTTAGAGCTACAAAACAAACAAAATAATAAACTTAGGACTGATGCATAATATAACTTTAATGGTATCATAGCATTGTCTTTTTCCATACAACAAAATCTATATTTTTCAAATTTATGTTTACAAAAATATTAAGAGAAAAGAAAGGGGGAAAAAAAGGGGATCGAATTAGAGAAGGTAATAGCCTAGAGTCTAATTTTTACATACAAGGTATAGACATGCTATATACAATAGTTACATATATGGTTACATACATAAGTTCCTTTCACAAAACAGACAGGTAGATAGAGAAGAAGAGTGAAGGTGGGAAATTAGTTGAAGATGTGATTTTAACTCAAGAATGCTATATCACCAAGCAGGGCACAGGCATAGGTACCAGACAGCAAAAAGTGTAAAACAAATTCTCTTACACCTCATGTCTACTTGCCTTCGCTTTCTTAATAGATTCCATGGCTTCCTCGAATGATTTCTGCTTTTCAAAATCATCAACCAATTATATCATTCAAAAGAACGTTTGTCCATAGAAGATGCATGATTATCATTTTAATAAAACCCAACCCATGGGCATAACTATAATCAATCCATAAGACCACTACCATCTTAAGTTTAGCCGACTGCCATCTACACCAACCTTGTAACTTCTTCTGACCACAAAGACAATTAAGGCTTTACCATTTATGTTAACATGGCTTGGTACATCAGCAAGACAAAAATAAATTTTATTTGGCTGGCTAAGACATGTATATGAAAAATTTAGCATGCAACAAATGAACTAAAGCATTTACAAAGAGTTGTGACTCATCGAATGTGCCTAAGTATCATAGTACAGAGATGCAGGCAATAAGATTACTTGGATGGTCATGTGTGAATGGATGACAACAACAGGAAAATATGAATATAGGTCAACACATGCAAGGCAGAGCAAACTTACCCCAGAATTGTGCATTTTCCATACTGCCTCCCTGCTCATATCTATTACCACTGTCCCACCGATTAGAGCACTGCATAAAGGGGAAATTTTTATAGTATAAGAATTTATTAATGCAAGAATAAAAATGTGGCAACAACAGCAATTTATCCTCTGAAAAATAACTCAATAATTGAAAGGAAGGAGAAAGGCAACAAATCAAATTATCAGTGAAGTATGATTTCCATCACGAAATCATATGTGAGTATGGGACCATGTTCACAACCACAGGAAGGAAATAATCTCCTAAATGCTGAGCTTCGAATAAAATTTTAGTTTCATCCAATCATTTTACTCAATTTCTTCCCAAATTGTATGGAAACAGCAACTGTATGAGATATAGGGCTGCCACTGATTTAAAGTACAAATTAAGATTGCAGGCTACATTGAACTTTAAACTATTCTACTAGAGTTTTGGGGCCAACTTCGAGCAATCTAAGCCCCTATATAAAGTCATTAGTTGAAGGCAGCTATGCTTTGCCAAGCCATATTAGTATGCCAATTCAGCTCTAATACACAAACCCACGGCATGATTCCAACTCCTAGATACACTTACTACCAAATATAAATTAAGTGTAACTTCATAAAATGAAAAAATTGAATAGAATTAAAAATTCACTCAAACTTTATGATTTACGGATCTATGAGCCTAATTATTTGTTATAGTAGATATATTTGATCTTTAACATCTTGGCATTTCTCACAAAAAAAAATTGTTACGCTGATTTATCCAAAATGTAGCACAGCATCCGAAACTTTGCACTCCCTGTTTTTTTACCAGACCTCAAAAAATTTGATTTCAAGAAGTTTTTCCAAACTTACAGCAAACTGAAGCCGCAGCCCAGAAAATATAGAAAACCATACAGGGCCAAGAAACAGAACTTTCAAAATATAAATAAATAAATGGTGAGTTTGATCCTTAGTCATCTAGATACCATTAGTAAAAAAGTGCAGATGAACTTCCTGAAGCAAAATAGCTTTTATTCCATGGAAATCAAATTTGTCTGGGAGTATAATCATCTTTAGATAGAGAGTAGAATATAATATCGAACACTAAAACAAAAATTACTCTCTGTTTCATATTCCCAAAATATCCAAAAAAGAATATGCTAATTAGTCCACTCTCCAAAATCAAGCATGGAAGCTAGAGTAATTAACATGGGCGATGGTGGAACTCCTCTACAGAAGGTAAGAAAATCAGCATGGATGATAGTGGATACCAGAAGCACCTACTCCTGTTTTATTGGATATCAGTACCAGATGCACGTATCTGTTGTGCCTCAAAGGTATTTGTATTAAGGACTGATAAATTCCAGAGAATTATTAGCAGCTTTGATGGAAATGAGCTAAAAGCTCAAGTTTTTTGTTTCAGCATTAATGGGAATGTCGTTTGTGAAGCAAAAGAAAAGAAAAGTTAAAAAAAGAAACCATTTTGAGTATATTTTATAGCATTAGGGTAGTTAATTGTGCAATGATAACAGCAACCAAAACTGTTAGTATAGATATAGCAGATTTGAGAACTCCATTTTCCTGTCGTTCTCTGGTATCTTCTCTTTTTTACTTTTCTCTACCCTAAAATTTTCCACCCCATTGTCTCTATTTCTCAGCTGATAGACCAGAGAGTAAGGCAATGTCGACATTTTGGCAGAAATAAACATCAAGCTTCTAAATCTTTTTCTTGTTGCTAATAGATGTTCCCTAAGTAATAGCAAAGTCATATACATCACTGAAAACTAACCATAATATATGCACACAAGAAATTAATTAGAATTTTGAATTTTGAAACCAAGGGTAAAAGAAAATAAACAGAATTCAATCATTCATAACTAAATGCTACAAAATATACACAAAATGGATTGATTATAAAGAAAACCAAATTGATAGGACAACTAGGAAAACTAGCAAGCAAGAAACGTTCAAGCATAGTTCTCAATTTTGACAAGTGACATATCGGAACAGCATAAATACAGCACAAACCAAAGAAACTGAGTTGAAAAAGAAACAAAGAAAAAACCTATTTTAAAAATTAAACTATAAAGAAGAAGTATTCGGCATGAATTATCTATTATCTCTAAGGTCTAAACGAGATAAAGATGTTTGCATCTAACTCTTAGCACAAGTTTACATGCTGAAGACCTAACATAAAAATGAAATGGACCTAATAATGTATAAAAAAAAAAGACATAAAAGTAAAACAGAAATTAAGAGAATACCCAGCAAAGGCCAAATTGAGAAGAAAGGCACGAGTGGTTAAGAAGCGAAGCGTGACATGGAATTTGGAGACAAAACCGCCGGCATCAGCATTCCTATTCTGGGTTTGAGAGGAAGAATTGTAATAGTAACCGTAGCCGTAGCCATATGGATTATTATAAGTGGAGGAGGTGGAGGAAGATCGAATGTTGTAATCGGCGCGCTTCCGATCGTCGGAGAGAATTTGATAGGCTTCAGAGAGTCGTTTAAATCTAAGAGAAGCAGATTCTCTAACAGCTTTAGAAGATTGAGAATGCTTGTCAGGATGAAATTGCAGAGCCAATCTTTTATAGGCTTCTTTAATTTCTTGTTTTGTTGCGTTCTTGTTTAACCCCAATACCTTGTAGTGATCCATCAAATCTTTTTCTAATTTTCCAAACTCGAAGGAATTCTTCTTCTTCGCAAAATCTTTAGTTATACAATTCGCTTCCCTTTCTTCCTCCTTCAACTTAGGAACTCCGAATGCGATCCATAGCTTCAGACCTGTGACACCTGTCTGTCCAAATTTGTCGGCGATTATGTGCAGAAGCAAGCAGTGAAATTCTAGGTTGACCGGTTCCTACAATTTAATTGTTTTATTTTTTATATCAATTAATAAAAATAAAATAATAAAATAATATTATTATATAATTAAATTTTTTTATAAATCATATAATAAATTCAATATATTTTAAAAAAGCAATAGATAGTCCTATGCTTTATAGGTGAAAAATAAATTTATTTATATATGAATATTTTCACTTTTCAATATAAGACTCAATTATACCAAAATTTATTATAAAAAAAGTTACCAAAATTAAGTTTCCATAAAAAAGTGTTTAAAATTGACGTTGAATACTAAAAAAAATAGAGATATGTGCACTAATAGTATAAGAACATCCCAACAATTATATTTGGCTATATTTGAATTGAAAGATTTTGGATTCGTGATTTTGAACAATTTATGGATTTCTGTTCATTTGTCGTTTAATTACTTAAAAAATATCTAAATTCATATATTTTGAAAAAATTTTCATCTACCAAAATCATTTATTTTTTTAGAGATTTGATTTTTTACTTCCAAGACGAAAAAGTCCAAAATCCATAATTTTTTTTATCAATGCTAATTTTTTTATTTCAAAATTGTTTCTAATAAATTAATAATATTTTAAAACTCCCTTAACCTTAAAAAAACAAAAATCATTTTTTTTAATTTCAAAAAACTACTTTAGCTTATTATTATTATTATTATTATATGCATTAAATTATTTATAAAAAATTATTTTTAATTTATACCAATCTAATTAGATATTATAATGTATAATAATTTCTTGTTTTAATAATAAATAGGTTATGTTTAAATTATGAGTGAGTACTATTAATTTTATTTTTTATTTTTTTATTATTTGCTAACTCTTAAAATAACCAATGTTATTTTTTTTTTTAATTTTTAAGCAATAGATGAAATTGATTATATATATTTAATTGATAATAAATTCTCAATATTTAGTAAAAGGTAGAATTAAAAATTAATTGTTAAATTCATGGATTGTAATCATTGAGCAAAACATGAGTATAAATGAAATTGTATAATCAATCCATGAATTTTATATTTAAACCAAACTATGAAATTATCAGAATCCAATAATTTTTACAATCCATAGATTTAAAATCCATGGATTCATGGATTTTATAAAATTCATAAATTTTAAATTCACTTAATCCAAATGGTGTCTTAATCTCCTTCCCTATGGAGTATATTATAAACAATTCGCTATATATTTTTACTTATTTTGAAAATTGTATGCACTCTAATAATACTTTTTATTTCATTTTTTATTAATAAATTATTTAAAGGAAAAAAATAAAGAGAAAGAGTAAGAAATAAGAAAAAAAAAAATAGACATATTATTTGTCCTAATATTTTTTGTCTCAACTTGCATAAAATACTTATACTCTATTCACCTACTTGTTTTATTCAATTTATATTAAAAATATAAGTAATTTATATAAGCTCGGACAAATAGTATTTTTCAAAAAAAATTATAAAGAGATATTTAAGAGTCAATTTTCACTCTTATATTTAACGAAAGATGGCAACTTTTAAGAAAGAAAATAAAGAAAGAAAGAGATAAATAGATTGTTGAATAAAGATTTTTTTATTTTAGCTCTCTACGTTTTAAAAAAGATAACAATAAAAAAACTACTAGAGATGCTTTAACAAATTTAGCTCATCTCCAAAAGTTTCATGTAAAAAAAACTATTTATCCTATCAATTTTTGTAAGAAACTACTTTGTATTTTATCAATTTATGTTATTCAATATGTATTAATTAACTAATAAATTTAGAATTTTTTTAATTTAATGAATTGATTTTTTTTTTGAAAGGTTTAATCAACTGATTTTTAAATTTTCATTAACTTTTTTTCTTCAAATATTTTTAAAAAAATATTTATTTACATACTTTTTGTAGTTTTCAAATTTAAAAAATATTAAAAAATAAAAATTTACTTTTGACAAATATTTTCTCATACGACAATGTCAAAGAAGATTTAAGGAAAATTACTATTTTAGATTGATATAATATACTTGTATTCTTAAAATTTGAAAATTATACAATTTAACTCATATGATTTGATATAATATATTAGTATCTTCTAAAATTTGAAAATTATATTATTTATCTTCTGAAATTTGACATATTTACACTAATACCTCTTACAAGTTTGATTTAGTACAATAATACTCTAAAATTTGATATATTATACTAGTATCCGTATGAGCAAAAATGATTAATTATATTAATGGTTACTAAACTTTGTATTACTTACATCTAAATTACAATTTTTTTTATTTTGTGACACTAAAATCACTGAACTTTATAAATTATTGTAAAAAAGTCATCGCTAACCAATTTTCACAAGTTATTAGCCGGAAAACTCATTTTTTATAAATTTGTTATGTTATAATGATATTACAATTCCATCACTAATTTCCTATAACTGCATTTCTTGACGAGTTGCAAAAAAATGTGGTCGGAAGTAACTAATGGTAATATTGTGATACCATTATCAATAATAATTTTTCTACAATTCATCAAGAGATATAGCCATAGGTAATTAATGGTAGAATTGTGATACCATTATAATTCAATAAACCTATAAAAATTAGTTTTTCGGCTAACAACTCGTCAAAATTGTTTGACAATGATTTTTCTACAATAATTTATAAAGTTAAGTGATTTTAGTATTATAAAACAAAAAATTGTGATTTAAATACAAAAAATGCAAAGTTCAGTGACTATAAATGTAATTAACCTAAACGAAAGAGAATATTTTTTATAACAGTAAGTGTATTAAAATTTAACTGAAAGACTATATAATTCAACAGAAATAAAATAGAAGGACAAATCGTATAATTTTCAAATATAAAAAAATACTATTATATTATGTCAAATTATACTAACTAAATAATTTTTTCAAGATCTAATTGCATTTTAACCTCGGTTCCGAAACCTAAGAATATCAAATCACTGCACGTGCAATAACAGAATTTGGAAAACTAGAAGATATCTAAGGCAAAGATTGCATTGCATTACTTAGCAAAAATCAGTTTGTCCAAAATTTTACCAAAAAGGCAAGAGCCAATGTCTCCAAAAACGTTTCATATACATGAACTTTGACCAAAATTTATCTCATGTGACAAGATGACTTCTTTTTTACTATATTCAGTTGGAATTCTTTTCTTGCCCCATGGAAATGACAAACAATTCGATAAAAACTAATAAATTACAAGCCTCAATATCTCCCCAAGATCGGCCTCCAACAAAATTCAGAGTTCAGCTTCTCTATCAATTAGGTTTCACAAAGCCTGAAGGCAGAAAACTGTCTAACTGCTCATTGTTGAGCTAACTCCCTTTTTGGTGACTGGTAAGCTGTTGGATCATTCACCAAATAGACTCCACCCAGCTCCTCCTCATCACTGATAAGCCTAACCACCACCTTTCAAGATAACTTGACCCTTCTTTCTCCGTTTCTTACGCAATAAGCTAGCAAGGGTGATGTCGGCATTCTCTAGATCAACTTCATCATTGATGTTCATCAGTTCTCTAGTTGTTCCCGGGGAATCATCTATCCTGCCATTGACCATATTTTCCACAAAGGGCTCCTTACTGTTAACTCCAGTGGCTTGCGTGTTATCTGAATTATTTGGATGCATTTCACTGGGCAAAACATTTTCTGCAATTTCATTATTATCGCACGCTTCAGTTTCACAATCTCGCACAAGTGGTGGCATTTTATTTCCTTCATCATGTTGATCGAATCTTTTGGGCACCAACTCAGATCTCTTCTTCTCATTGGAGGGGAAGCAAGTCTGATTTGCGATATTAAGAACCTGTTTTCTCTTCGCTGAATTGTTTTGAAGAAAAGAAGCAAGCATAACATCATCCTCATCATTTGGATCTAAAATCTGCTTAGAACCAGATTTGTTTCTAACTTCTGACATTTTTTGTCCACCATGCTGACCGTGAACCAACTCTACATCTCGGGCTTTTCCTAATGGTTTAGTACTTCTTTTCCTTTTGTAGACATTGTTAACCTTACTTGATGAAATACCATCGAAGTAAGAACCAACATTCTTAGTATTAGTTACCCTTAATTCTGAACTTTCAGTGGGCAACACTAGACCTTCAACAATATCAGCTGCTGATTCCATATGTATTTTCCCTTTTATAGGAAGCTCAGTGATCAGGCAGGAAGCATCAAGCAGATGAACTGCATCATCCTGATCACTATTGTTGCTGGCTAAAACACTCGAAGGCAGATGGCCATGAGCCAATTCTATAGCACCAGGGTCTAACATGGGTTGAATCTGGCTGTTACCATCAACTTTTTGGATAAGCTTATTTCTTTTGGGATGTGTAGGGAATTTTTTCTTCTTTCTAGTAACAACTTTGCCATCAGTTGCCAGTGGCAAAACGGAAATTGTGGACAAATCATCTTGATTGAGCTCTGTATTAGAATCCTTTCCTGAGCAAGATTTTTTTCTTCTCTTGGTCACAGCAGCATCATTTGCACCTGATATCTCATCCTCAGCGGCATTTGTTTTCCCTAGGTCTTCTAAAGAAGAGATCTGCATCTCTCCCTTTTGCCTTTTGAATCGAAGCCTCTTTGAAGTGTTGCTGCATTCCATGAATTAAAAAAAATAATAAAAAGCACGAAAAAAAAAGTTAAGAATTGCATGGCAAAAAATTGTACCATGACCAAACCTACAAAAGCTGAAATAGACATTTAGTGGGTCAATAATAAAGTTAAATGCCCTCTAGAAGCATAACAAGTGAAAAAAATCTGAAAAGACAGCTTACCGAGGTGCAGCATTTTTATCCTTCCCAGATACTTTGCCTTCTCTGAAAGGAAACAAGCATCAATCAAATGAACTATGCAATTTAAAAAGAAATGACAAATGAAATGGAGAGCATTTTGATAAAAAACCAGAAATATTTGAACAGCATACCTGGTTTTTCTTTTAGGTTTCCTGGATTGGTTCGCATTTTCAGGTTCAGATGCTGATCTGATACTTGGTGGTGGAACAAAATCATGGGGACCAAGTGCAGGCCGCTCTGATTCACGGTCCACAAAGTTGCTTATGGTTGCAGCTTTCTGCACCCTCCTTGCAGCTTGTAGCAAGGGCACTTCATGTGGAAATAACACCTTCCACCTCCTGGATTTATGCAAAGAAGCAGGTGGAAAAAAAAGATCAGAGAGATGTGACATGGACAATGTGACTAACACATTGTTAAAACATAAAATAGTTAGGGACTTTAATCCATCCACTATAACTTAATACCTTCGGCATTGGCTATCTGTTCGTGGTTGAAGACATTTAGCAACTTTAGCCCAACTATATCCATTTTCTTCAATTGCTGCTTTTAATCTTAAATCCTCTTCTGCAGTCCATTTATCCATTTTCAAAGATGGATCTACACAATTAAACCACCTGCAATAGGAACAAAAGCCAATAAGTAGAATAATCAAAGGAATCTGAATCACCTTAGAACCATACCTTTCTCTACATTTCACAGGAGTTCGGCCCGGCACAAACTGGGCTATCTTCTTCCAATTTTTTGGACTAAAAAGCATCACAGCTACTTTCAAACGCATACTTTCATCAAGATTCCACCTGCCTACTCTATAAATGGATGGATGAAGGGTTTTATTCCATCTGCATATTATGAAATATCACACTAGGCATGAGTAATTTGCTCGAGGAACTTGGCAGAACATTAGTACATGAATTAAAAGAAAATAGTAGAAAAATTCAGCTAATACAACTGCACTAGAATGTCAGGAATAGGATTTTCTGAAATTCACAGAATTGTCCAAACTCACAGAACAAAGCAAGTCTTTACTTCCATGTAGAAAGACATTCTCCTGCACTTGGCACAGAAACTAAATACAAGAAATCGATAGACAATATTTGATATTTCAAAAAAAAAAAAAAGTATCCATAAGATTCCTGATCAATTTACATGAGGTTTCACATGATCTAATGATAGAGAAGTGCTAAATGAGGTTGGGAAAATGGGAAAAAATGAAGGAAATAGAGTAGCAGCTGTATTACAACAGCCCACTCATGGTCAGGCCACTTGGCGTGTTTATTCAATAAAACATAAGGGGACATGTGGAGCAAAAGAAGGGGGAGCAATTGGCACTGCTGGTAACAGAATGGAATACACAAATGAGGGCAGCAGCAGTGTGGAGGTATCAGAGAATTATCCTGCGAATTTGGGGTCTTCTGTCATCTAGCAGAAGAGGGGGCAACCCTGGACTGTGTCACTCACATAGATAACTTTCTTTTCCTTTTCCTTTTCCTGTTGCTGTTTGTTCTTTCCTTTTTCATCTTTCAGCTTGTACTGAAATATTGAAGTGAGATTGCATTGAGGAAATTAAAACAGAGTTGAGCCTTGATTTTGCATTACTGTTTAGCCTTGGAATTGTGCTTCTCAGTTGTTGGTTTGCAGGAAAGATTCATTTTCTATCATCTAACCTCCTAGACGAGGCTTCATAATTGTCATCAATTAATGGATTGTGGTGAAAGGAATTGCCAAAATTCGAGAATTATGTCCTCATTTAGCTATAACAACAATTAAATCACTAAATCCATAGAATTTTTCATAACCCAAGATCCCTTACAATTCCAAACACTACCTCAATAATTTAAGAAAGAACAATCGACTATCTGACTAAACTGGCTTTCACAATAGAGTTCAACTGGCGAAAAACCTAGGAAGCATGGACATGGCAAAAGGGTGGAGTGTCGGACATAGGGACACGCAGACACACCTCAGATATGTGTCGGTCACGCCACGTGGTGTGTCGTTGACTAAAAACAAGGTCAATGCTCCGTACACAGCAAAGATACGGGAATGGACATGGCTGGAGGTTTCTTGGGTTTCTTGTGGACCCATTTTATAATTTTAGTAAGCCCAATTGTCTGGCCCAGTAATTTTACTACAAACTTAACATCTGTAGCCCTAAACATCCGCAGCCCACTAAATACCCTAACCCTATTCTCTATTCCTTCTATTCCTCCTAACATCTGCAGCCCTTCTATTCCTCCAACAAAAAAGAACTGAGATAATCATCCTTTGCGATTTTGATGCGCCGGTTGGAGTAGAAGGCTTGGAGTAGAGCGATTAACGGTGGATGTTCTTATCTGGCTTCTTTCTTCGACTTCTCTCCAGTTGTATCCGGCTTTGCTTTCTCTTCTTTCTTGCCATAGCAACCTTGTCTCTAGCAGTTAGTTATTATTGCCTTCTTGGTGGGTGTAGTGGATGTTTATATTGAACTCTAGTTGTTTTCTTTTCCTCTGTTTTTACGTTTTCCTTTTACTCTATTTTTACATTTTTTTGTGCTTCAGATAATCTGGTACATTAACATAATTACTAGCCTCATTCTATTTTGACATTTTATTTTTCCTTGATTCAGTTGATTCTTGTTGAAGACTATTCTTGAACTCAGGAAAGTCTCTTTTTTGGTTTAGTTATGGATACTTTGAATATTTCTAACAATAATATTTGAATACTTGTTTTTGATTTATCTAAATTGTTTTTTAAGGATGATATTTATAAGGATAATTATTTTTTATTATTTTATTATGTCGTAACCCTACTGTGTCCATGTCTTAATATTTTTATTTTGCCGTGTCTCTGTGTCCCGGGTATTGTATACCCGTGTCTATATCTGCACTTCTTAGCCAAAAACTATTATTTATCAACATTGAATAGGAACATTCTTCAATTACTTAGAACAATTAACTGGTCAACTTCAATTACGTCTGCATCCCCTTAACCAATGTATTTGTGTGCTCATGTATGAAGGTAACTTGAATAAGAACTTCAAACCAAGACAAAGCATCAAGCAAAACATTTCTTCACTGGTGATATTAATTCTTCAGTTCTATACGAGACTCTAGGTCTTTGAAGAGCAGGACTAAGTTTCTAGAAGTCCAATGTTTTTAAGGTTTATTATTTATCTTGAGTCTATAAAATCTGAAACCACGCCCAAGATACTTTATTATTAAGTTTTCAGATCAATACATTCCACAATTGTTGTTTTCCTATACTTCACTATGGTGCAAATCAATTCTAGTTGTTACGCCTATGGACCTTTGAGTTTACAGTTTAAGTCAGTTTAGTTGTCGAGTCCAAACCCCTGTATTCTACTGTACTTTCCACACCGCTAGATCCGGGGTGAAATAACCTCAGAAAGCCTATCTTTTCTTTGACTACTTTGCTTTTGAATAATGCTCAAATACAAAATTTATTTGTCGATGCATGTTGCTACTTTCCCAAGCTTTAAACCAATAAAAAAACAGTCCAGCAATACTAAACATGCAAGTAGTCCTGCACCAAAGTCATTCTAACTTATTCCCTTTTTTGCTGTACAAGAAAAATTACCATTTTTACAGTCTGTTTAGCAGGGTCAGTCTTGGTGATGAGACCTAGTATTTTGCCCAAGCCCCATCAACATAAACTGAATGTATAGAAATATGATTTCATTTTGCAGGCAGATTGAGGATGCTTTGTCTTGGAAAATGAATATACCGCCTCAGTAAAAGAATTAGTTGGTTCAGGGAGAAACTCTTGCTCAAGCCAGATATTTTTTTGATAGGTCAGTCAAGCCAAGTGGATTATTGAGCCCATTAATACATCAACAAGAAGACAACAGCACACCAAAAGGAAAAAAAAAAAAAAAACCTTGGGGAAGAACAATTTTTCTTCCATCATCAATACAAAGGATTACTAAAACTAATTATGAACACATGATATTCTGAAGTGCAACTGACCTGTTAGAGCATTGAGGACCTGTCCGTCCTTCCAAAGTAGAAGCCACAGACTGCCAATCGTTTTCACCATAAGTTTCCACTGCACTACAGAGTTGAGCATCCTCTTCCTTCGTCCACGCCCTTTTTATAATGTGAGCATTTAAGCTCCTTTGAAAACGTGCCAAGCACTGAAATGGGGTCCTATTCCCAAGTAAAACTGCAATGTCAAACCAATTAGTCATCCCCTTTTCCTGGACAATAAACAATAGCTTCTTATCCTCTTCAACAGTCCATTGACCATGATTGATTAATCGATCTTCAAAGTTCAACCACCTGCAGATATAACGAATTACATCAGCACAAAAGCACGTAGCACAAATCATTTCATGTTTTGATCATGGTTTGACAAAAATAGAAAATGTGAGCATCACAGACATCTGATGACAATCATCATCAGATGCAACCAACACCACTGTTTTAAGTACAAGTATTTATGGGTCCCACCTGTATGACCTGTGTTAACCTTGCACTTTTTATTCAAATCCAACAATGATAAAGATGCATGTGATGGCAATTGTCATAGATGTCTGCAAGGCTAGCTCGATTGAAGGCCACATGCTTCAGAGAAACCAATAAACATGAAAACACTAGTCAAGAATAGTATAAATTAAGACCAGTGTGAATAAATTGAACAAGAACCTTGCAATCACTAATCAGGTACTGCAAAAACTAGGACATAAAACAAAATTAATAAACCTTGAGAAGAGTACATGAAACGTATACAAGTAAATTTACAATTCACATAAGACAGAGCCTATAATCACTTATCAAGGCTCTATTGATTCATTCATTAATTCAAAGCAACACCTCATCCAGCATGCAATACAGACAGTAAAACCTTGTGTGCTCAGGTATGACCCACTAGCCCCCACCACTTCTGCTTCCTCCTTCCTTATACCTTAAATGTCAGATACCTAGAACTACATGAATCATTCAAATCCACCGCATCATGAAAACTTACCAAAGGTTCATGTACAATTTTAAAAATTTGTGAAACTTCAACTTGCAAGTTGATCCTACCCGCAAACCTTTTTTTTTCTTTGCTTGACGGATTTCTTTTGGATGAGAAAAGGTTATTGCAAGATCATCTTCATTTAAAAAGTCAATGAACAGCCAACACCCACAAAATAATTAAGAATAATACCTCTGCCTCAGGGCTTCCAACTCTGCACAACCCAAGAGAGGAGACTAGAATTTAAACCAAAAAGCAGCATTCTTCAGCATAATTACTCCTCAAGGCTGTTGTTCCTCTTCAATTAACCCTGAACTAACTAAATGAGGCCTAAACTTGACTATCAACGCCAACAGTCGTCTCACAGGTTCAGTAAACATCAGGAAATTGCTCAATGGCTTAATCACTTGTGCAACTTAAGTCCACGGTAATCTAAATCCTATAAGATCTAAAACCATAGTAAATCAAGTCTTTAAAGTCACATAACTAGCATATGCACCATTATTTCACTGTATTTAAAAGCTACAGCAAGAGAATAATTTTATCTATAGTTTATCATATAACTTTTATAACATCTCGAACCAAGAAACACTAGGATAGAGTTTGGCTATATATTTTCCATCACTCTTTCTCTCCATGTCTATGCAGTCTTCATCAATGGCAGAATACATTGAAGAGAAGGCTTTTAAGCAATAATTTTAGCCCACACCAAAAGGTGAATTTTTTCATCAGTAATCATCCATTATTTCCATCACAATTTTCAAAGATATCCAGACAAAATTATCCGAAATCTTAATGGCGACTCAATTATATTACAATTCACAAGAAATGGCCTTATTGCATTAGCCCTCTCACATCAACATGACATTACCTACTTGAAAACAAAGTAAAACAATATGCATTCACGTCAATTGACAAATGGTTGGTCCTACAATCAAGGCCTATATTTTCCATTAATTTCATAAGACAAACATAAAAAAAGGTAAGAAAATCAAAAGGACTGAGGATATCTCCATTAAATACTTTAAACTAGGGAGATTAAAGTGAGAAGAAATGGACCCACGCAACATGTTCAACATAGGTGGTTTATTCAACCACTGCTTAAAATTCTCAATATTTCCTTGCTCATTTTAGAGAGTAAAAAAACACAGATAAATAAGGCAAGGAGACTGGAAGGGAATAACTTGTAGACCTTTATATGTTTGTGCCATATTTACAATTTTTACAAGCCAGGCACATCTGACATGGTAATAATTAAAACCTTCATAAAAATGCTTCAAACAGCATGTGCATGCATAAAGGTTTCAACAATTTGAACTGGACAAAAAAAAAAAAAGCAATTAGAGTACTTACTGTGCTTCACATTCTGCACCAGTATGGCCAACAACATACAAGGAGGCCAATTGATCCCAATTAACTTTTGGAAGAAACTCTCTACACATTTCTGGGCTTATTTCCAGATCTCGGATCGATGCAAGAATAGCATCCAAATTATTAGCATCCGTTGGATAACCTTCTGAACTACTTCAAAATAAAGTGTGTCAGGAATTTATTTTTGAGAAACAAAATCAGGAAAAAATTGATTATAATGCAGGTATTTGTTGATTACAATGCAGTTATGTACCAGATGCATAAAACAGAGAATCAAGGCATCAAAACCAACCAAAACTCATAAAACCAGATAAATTGATTAAAATGCAGGTATTTGTTGATTACAATGTAGTTATGTACCAGATGCATATCAAACCCAAAAAGCTACCTCTTAACAACTACATAATGAAAATCAAAGCAAAAAAAGCAACCAAAGCTGATAAAAGCTGGAAAATACAGGTATGAGGATAAAAAAAAGCATGCACTGTTATGACAGGCCCATGTTACATGTTGTACACTGATTCATGTATTAGACTAAGCATTTTTAGGTTCAGAAACTTATGAAAGTGGGACAAAATGCTGCAACAACCTAGTAAAACGATTTGAAGCATATAACCAATAATTAGAAATGTTACTAAATGTACCTGAATTGATCCACTGAAAACTGAAGCACCATTTCTTGAAACTGTTGCCTTATTCCCTTTCTAAGATTTTCCTTTTCTGCCTCAGTCCATTTTTTCTGCTTCAATAGAATAGGAAAATTTCTCAGTGCCATTCTGTAATTAGCAACTTGAGAGTTCTCCACTGGACCATTACACATAGCAGAGACCTTATTATCATTGACCTGAATCAGCAAAATAATCCTTTGGTGACGAGAAGGCAACTGAAACTTAAGATTATAAAACCAACATGATTCAATTTAGAAACCTCAACAGAACTCAAACGACAAATAAAACATTAGACCAATTGCTGTGCATACAAGTAAACAAAGCTCAGCCGTTGGAGATAACAACAAACTTAAATTAAAAATGAGACCATCAAATAAACTAAAAGGCTGGAGGTACTGTCACATTAGTTAGTTGATATAAAAACTTTAGAGTTCATGATGAAAGTTTAAGTCACCAACGGATAACATGTAAACAAATTATTTAAAAAAAAAAGTTCTTTTCTTTTTTGCTTTTGAAACTGCAAACAGATAAACAAATAGTTCAGCAAGCAATATATGATGAATGATTTAGAAGATGACCTTTGTATCCGTAGACTTCGATGTCTTTCTTGCTGATATCAATTGGATTCGAGGATCCTTCCCTTGCCCTAATGCTCGTCCAGTAATTCTTCTGCATGAAGTCTGAAAGTCTCTAAGGATTTTAACACGTTCCTTCAATTTCTTGTTTTCCTCAATTCTTGCTTCAATTTGAGTCAGCTTAGATTGTAGGAACTTCTGACAGGACCTATTCCTCTTAATTGCGTCAATAAACAGCTGCGCAGACTTTGGGAAGCTAGAAGAATGTTTTAGTCCCAAAGAGGATAACTGAAGAGCATCCAGCCGATCGGAGCTACAGGATTGTATCTCCATGTTATCATTTGGTAACTCTGAGGTATTTGCATCATCTTCAGCATCAGGAAACACTTTGCAAGTCCTCCGACCTGTCGATAATTCATTGAATGTTTCTAAGACACCCTCTGATCTCTCCAACAAAATTTTCTCCATTTTTCTTCCGACATCTGAAAAGCATTTAAAAAGAATCCACCCAATCAATGCCATAGTAAACCAAAGCATAATTGAGTAATCTTTAATAAGCCAACAGAGAAAATTGCAATTTATAGCCTATAATTGCAACGTTTTGAAGCTTACCTCTGGCATCATAGGCAGCAAAACGTCGTTGGACAGCACAGAGAGTCTCAAAGTCATCATCCTCATTGTCTAAATCAGGTGAAATAGCAAAGAAAGGCTTCAAGGAAAGGGGCTCCAAAGAATCATTCCCTATGGAGAACCGATTCTTTATGCTTCTGAACAATTCTAAGTCAGCCTCCTCGCCACCACAAGAATCGCCTTCGGCTTCTTCTTCTTCATCAGCTGTGGGAGAACTGCTGTTATTGCCGCCACTGTAAGTGTCTTTAAAGTCGTTGAGATTGGAGCCAGCGAGCGTGCAGGCTCGCCTTAGGGCTTCCATGTCCTCGTCGAGGCCATCGTCGCTTTCCTCGTCCCAAGAGAGCCCTTCTACGGCGGCGTCGTCGTTTCGAATTTCAGAATACATTCGTCACGTCTGTTTGTGTTTCAAAAAAAAAAAGAGATCACCGTGGAAAAATCAGGATTCAACAAAGCTTGTACTTCATGGCTGGGCGAGGAAACGACTAATGATTTTCATCTGTGGACGGGAAGTGTACCAGAGATACGTTAACAAAAATTTCAATTTTCTGATAAAACAGCGTCTATTAAGATAAGCAACGAGAAGAGTGAAGTTAGGCAGAATGAAAGAAAGAATTAAGAAGTCGGTGGCGGCGTCGGTCAGGGTGGTGGTTTCTACTTGGACGAGGCGGCAAATAGCGTTTGGGTTATACCTATACGGAAGCTGCTTTTCTGTTTATATATGGAATGGAATTATGGATTTGACCTCCTCGTCCTCGTCATGCCACGGAAAGTGCACCTCAGCCCGATTACGCAGTTGGACCGGACCAGAATTTTAAATAACGGTTTCGTATTATGTATTGGTATTGGAATCAGTTTAACAGCGTCTGATTGAATCGAACGGTAATCTGTCGGCATTATAAATTTTAAAAGATAACTAATAAAATCACCTAAATCAATAAAAATGGATAATAAAATTTAATATATAGCATATGAAGTTAATAAACATTTATATAAATTTTTTTTGAAAAAGAATATTATTTTTATTTAAAAAATGTAAATGACATTATAATTTTCTAATATAGACATAATAAACACTATTAAATAAACAACTTTATTATAAAATAATATTTTAATTTTTTATAATGAAAGAAATTTTATTAAATATAAGAGAAAAAATCACATTTTTCAATAAATAAAAAACGATAAAAAAATATCTCTTTAAAACTAAACAATACAAAAAAAAATTAAAAATTATAACAAATATTAAATGCAAAGAATCTATGTAGAATGGCATATGAATATATTCTTATTTATATAATATTAATAAAACTTTAAATATAAAAGCATAAAAAATCTAATAACAAATAAAAGGTTCTTCTAAAAGAAAGATAAAAGTTTTATATTTTTCATTATTAGAGTGACTAGAGTTTAGATCAATAAATTTTTAATTATTAAAATTTTTTAACAATAATAGTATTAAATATTTATAATTTAATTTTACATACATATTTTAAATTAATAATAATTTAATTTGAAAGAGTTAAAGTCAATATATTCATACAATTATATAAATTTTACGTCCAGTTATTTATTAATATTAAAGAATTAATTTTTTGAGTAGTCGAATCGGTCTGTATCTTCCATATTGCTCGTAACAGACAATACAGCGGTATTATATTACTATTTTAATTAGCAGAAATATATCAGTCTCGTATTATATCGAAACCCTAAAAAAGTGTTACGTAATAGAGGATACATAACATATCGAAGGATACTTAAAACCCTGGACCAAACTTTGTCCGATGCACTTAGTCAAATATTAAAGAGAAAATTACCTCGTATGACACCTTTAAAAACAATATTACCTACATAATGAATACTTTCATTAAACCCAAAAATATACTGCAATTAAACATATTTCCACCTTAATTTCATCCACTTCCTCTCTACTCTTTCCTCGTTTTCCAGCTCACATTCTCTCTCCCCAATCTATCTTCTCATTTTCAAGCTCTCCCTTTCTCTCTCTTGATTTCTATCTTCATTAAACTTTCTACCATTTCCATTAATCTACCACCAGAGAAAATTAATCCACCTCCATCTCAACCCTTTCCTATTTATTTCCCTTTAACCTCTCCATTTCTCTCTTTCTATCCTTAATTTCTTTATGAAGTGTTTACTCGAACCTGAACTTGGAAATCAATGCACTTTCCTTGCTAGAAATGTTAATAAAATGAAAAAAGTAAAGCACCAAGAAGAAGAAGAACATGAAGAAATTAAAGGCTTTAGGAGCTAATTTGCACCAGGCACTAGGCTAATATCGACTGTGTTAACCAACAACTACGATCCGTGGTTTTGACTCTTAGTGAATTTTGTCATCTCCACTCTCAATACCTTTGGCCTCTATCTAAGCCACAATCCAGTTCTATGGCTTCGAGTTGGTCGTCATTGTTTTCGTCTTCTTAGGCTCCATTCCTATCCATGATTGGCTCGAAGCCGCCGACTAGGTGAGGGAAAGACGAGATGCATCTTTCCTTATCTCTACTTTCGATTTGTTACTATGAGAAGATGAATTTTAGTAATAAAAGCAGATGAATTAAAATTTATCATTATTATTAACTGATAATTATAAATAGGTGTTTATACCATATTTATGTTATAGGCTAATTTAGGTGAGACCTAAGTCCATTAAAAGATTTAGGATCCAAGTCCATGGCGATTGCAAATATTTTGAGGAGAGATAGTCAAAATAAATTCCTAAAGAGGTGGAGCACTACTGACAATTGAGAAGTTGAAGAGAAAATGAGAGCTGAGTAACGACTCCAATGTAGTGCATTACTGGAAGTTAGAGAGAAAGTGGAGCAGTTAGAGAAAGTGGGACAGTTATGGAAGAAATGGAAATCATGGGTTCAACTATCACTTTGGCCTTAGTGCTATAGAAGGAGCAAGCTTTATGGAGACTGGGGATGACTAATAATTAATTAACACGAGACAACTACTCAAATTTAGCTCAATCTCTAGCAAATTTCAATTAGCACTAGTTTTGTTTTAGCATTAGCTTTAATTATTTCAACTTTTGTTCCTTTCGTTCAATTCATTATAGTTTATTAACACCAATTTCATTAATAAAACTTTTATCTCCAGCATTTGTTTCCATTCAATATTTATTTTCTTCAAGTCTCAACTACTCACTAGCTTATTTCATTACTGTCAATATTATTTGCTCAATTTTTTCATTCTTTAGCAATCAAATTTAAGCATAATGTCAAGAAAATTTAGGAATCTATAGTCATTTGATTAGAAGTCAATGCCCAATTTTCATTTTAGTTTGGAAACACTTTAATTTCCTGGCATGCTCGTACTCTTTCTATTTTTTGCAGCCAATATATTTTTGGCATGTCCAATGGGACATGTTTGGTTGCTACTACATGCTTATGGAAATTAGAAGTAAAAAAGCTAAGAAATCTTACAGTTTAGGATATGTTGCTCTAATAGAAGAGCAGGAAAGAAGAGCTATGCACATGGTGGAACAAATTGAGAATTTGACACTTCCTCAATATACTGAAGAGGAAGAATCAAAAGTCCATCAGGATCACATGTATCAGATAACAATCAGCATAACAATGTTTCTAACTTCTTGGATGTGTTCAGATCTTTGTTCGAGGAATTGATTCAAGGGATTGAAGGCAACATAGCCAAACATTTTAATCAAGTGGCCCAACAAGCAAAAAATTAGGCTAGAACCAGTGTTGAAAAGTTGACTCAATAGTCCATCTCCCAGGAGAAATCAGTGGCTGAAAACATGGGAGAGCCAAAGCAATAGGTGGTTGCACCCAAGCAGGACCTTGTCGCTATGCCTATTTGGCAATCATCTGATTGATGGGTTTTGAGCATGTATCAAATACATATTACGCAGCAGAAAATAAAATTTTTCAAAACCCAAATCAAATGATTTATATGTGCTAATTAAAACAAATTTAATCAAGAAAAATTCGGAAATTATACCTTACAATTTCTTGACTTTTCTTCAACTTCTTACCTTGTTGGATTATAGCAAACTACAACAATTCAATTTTGGATTGTCTCTAACAATATCCACGCGAAAATGAGAGGATGAAACCACTAGGAAGATGGCTTGAACATACATCAAAGTACTAGCAATAATGTATGTTTATTTGAGAGGGAAAATTAAACTCTTTAATTTTTCTTATTGTCTTCAAAAAAATTTTCTCCTAAAAATTTTTTCATGTCTATTTTCTGTTTTTTGGTGTCTTTTAGATTCAAAAGAAAATCAGAAAAGTAGATCAAAATTGAGAGGAGAAGAATTTGAAGAGGCATGAATAGTGCCATGGCCATTTTGGCCTATTTAAAGGGTGATTGGCGTGCTGCTCCGCGCTAGCCTGGGCCTGCCTGGCTAGTGGCCCTGCACACCCTCCGAGTAATTTTTCTCCGCGATTTTATCGCAAACCGACTCAAAATAATTTTATCATATTTTGGATCTCATCCAAAGCCATTTTAATCATTCTTTACATCTCCAAAGCGTGTGACCCATTAGATTCCTAGTTATGTTGGTCACTTAAATTATCAAACAATTTAAGTAAATCATGAGCGGTATCTAGCAACACATCATGATCCCTAATTGGTCGGAAAGTCAGTGGTTTGACTATGAACCTTTCCATAGACAACAATATGTGAAATTCGTCCTTTCACCATCTTATACCCCACTCAGTTCAGAGCATGAACTATGTGTTAGCTCTCATTAGACTTACTAAATCACATCTAGCCCAAGTGATGTTAGTGTTAGAGATGTGCCCAAAAGGCAATCGCCTTAAGCACTTAGTGTACACATTCATAAAGGCATTCTTTCATTATATTAGTATTTCATTTGCATATGAATTGATATAGATCTTAAACTGATTAATGAAAGTCCATGATATGAAACATAGCATGAAGGAAATCATGATGGGATCATGATAATGAGATTCCTATCATGTGTAATTATGTTTGTATCTAAATTATCCATA